>RJWH01005058.1:0-86666 GCA_004363575.1 Solenodon paradoxus | reverse complement strand
CCTTCTCCCTAGCCCCGCCCCTCCCTGCTCCAGCCCTCCACCATAACTTCAGGTCATATGTCTCAACAACCTGCCCCATCAGAGCAGCTACCTCACAGCCTGAGATGTTGTCACCCACCCCCCTTCTCAGCCCCAGTGCCTCCTGGCCCCCTCGCCCCCACACCAGACTCTCTCGGTCTCAGGAAAACAAGGAAGACCCTGGGTGTCTACGTTGTGGGGCAGTGTGTGGGAAATGTCAGTGAGGGGCCCAGCACACGGCAGCACTCAATAGCAGCAGGTACGGTCCCAGCCATTCTTCGTGCCCAAATCCAATATGCCCTGAAAACGTGGGAACACATATTCCATGATTTCATGGGCGGGTGTGTACCCAGCCCCTCCAAAAACCCTAACTAATTTTCCCCAATATCACTAAAATACTCTTAGCCCCTAACAGACCCCAGGGTTTTCTTGCATAACAAACAGCATTTAACCATGATTGGCATGATGAATTGGCTCTCAGTGCAGAGCTCGTCAGCGAGCTGCAGGAAAGGGCTGATGGGCATTAGACAGGTTTCCCCCTCACACTTCACCCACCCTCAGCCTCCCACTCCAGCTGTTCCAATTCCCCAGACTCTCAACTCCAGCACGCCAGCCCCCTCCAGCCAGGGACATAGGGGCACCACCTCGCCCAGCATGTTTGGGGACAGCCCAACACAGGCTCCCTGCAGTGCGGGCCTGTGACCCAACACCACCCACATAGCCCTGGCACTGGCAGCCGCTGGCCTGCTCTTAGAGTGGCTGTTTGTGTGCGCAGGTCATGAGAGTGGGCGTGGACATGCCCTTTCCTCCACACTCCTCTTGCCCGCTCAGCAGACACTAGCTGAGTGCGCCTGTGTGAAAGCAGCTGCTCTGGGCTCTGGGGGTTCACAGGTCAGTGAGGCCGACCAGGCACCTCTGCCCTGAAGAATGCTCTGTGCAGGCCCTGGTGGGCAAGCTGAGGGCGCTGGGCTGATGTCCAAGGAAAGACAGGCCGTCAGGTAACTCTGCCCCCTGCAGGGCTGCCGGGAGGCATCACTGCCTGGCTGTGCAAACGGGCACTGCGCTCTTACCAGTCTGGGTGCAGCCACAGCACTGAGTGGGGTCTGTGCCCACCTTGCCTTTTTTCTGTTCCCAGCTATTTTGGTGTCATTCTTGGGACAAGGGGCTCAGGGAGCTGACACTGTTATTTGCCTTGCTTTCCCTACTTAAGGAGTGAACTGGATCCATCAGAGCTCAGTGCTTCTTTGAGGACCAACCTGCTGGACTGCATGGCGCGCCCCCAGAGAGTGTTCACCTAGAAAAGGAAAGCAGACACATAAAGCAAAGTAGATGTGCCTGGTGGAGTGCCAGTTAGGACCACCCCTCTGGCCAAGGACAGCCCACATCCATCTCAAGGACCTGGGTTCACGTCCCATGGCTGGGGGAGCCACCAAGATGAACAACTAGAATAAAAATGAATAAAATACTTCTTCCTCCTCTCTCTCCCTGCCTGCCTGCCTAATCACCTTCACTCCTGCCTGCACATTTCCTTAACAAGAAATAAATAAAAAGATTCTTTTGTGTAGTCCTAAGTGCAAAGTAAAAAACAAAACAGGGGCTGGACCCTGTTCAATGTTCTTTCAGACTCGAGAGCCCCTGGGGAGGGGACACCTGAGCAGGGTGACTGAGCAGGTATGGCGAAGTGGCTAAGGCGTAGAGCTGGCCTCTGCATACTTCCCCTGGAGACGCACCTTTGCTCTCTCTGGAGGGGGAGGGGCCAGGCAGGGTCTCAAGACACTTCATCCCTGGGAACCTGGGGGCTGGAGGCGGAGGGAGTGACACCCTCCAGGTGGACAAGCCTCAGCTGGTGGGGGTCAGACTGCAGGAAGCAGTCCCTCCTCCATCTGGGCTCCGGACTGGGGACGACAACCCTCAGCCCTGCTCCAGCTCTCCTGCAGGTCCGCTTTCCCACCCTCTGGAGGAGCCTGGAACAGCCCCCATGCTGCCCGCTCCCTCGTTCTCTCCTCCTACTGCCCAGAGGTCTGCCCCTTCCCCAGCCTTGATGACTTGCCTCAGCCTCCCTGCAAGGGCCTTTGGGGCCCCCTTATCCAGCATGCTGTGGGAGGAGGGTCCCCCTCAGCCTGCCCACTTCTCCAGCCCAGTCAGGAGAGAGGCCAGTCACAGCACTGAGGTGGGCTTAGCAGGGGCAGGAGGGGAAGAGGGGCAGGACCCAACAGAGGGCCCCAAGGGAACCCCGTGGGTACCTCCTGTTTGACAAATCACAGCATACAATGTCCATGTGCCAGGTGCTGCCATCTGGGCATGTTCCAGCCCGCTGACCTGGGACTCCTGAGAGGGAGGCCCAGCAGGGGCCTGGCAGTTGGCGGAGGAAGGGTGTTGGGACAATAGTGTGGACAAGGAAGCAGGGGCAGTGCAGCAGGCATGGCCTCCCCTTAAGTTGCTGGGTAAACAGTGTGGAGAAGAAGCCCTTAGCCGGGCCCAGGAGGCGGTTCTGCTCCTTGGCATCCTCTTGCAGCCCTGCCAGAGAAGTCACTCCACTTCCATACCTTCCAAAAGAGTTTCATAAGCGGGCCAGCAGCCTGCGGCTGGACCAGAACCAGCACGGAGAGGCCCTCCAACAGGATGGAGACCCGCGGCAGCCTCCCTCTGAGGGTAACGGAGCCAAGCCCTCCAGGAGGCTCACTGGTTCCCCTAGTCCCCCCGGGTGGGGGTGGGGGCTGGTTATGGGCTCCCAGCACCCAAGCTGCACTCCCGCCCCTTCCAGATGGGCTCCAGGAGCCCAGAGCCAGAGGAGCTGGAGCTGACTGAGGCGGAGCAGGAGCTGCGGTGGATGGAGCTGGGCTTCGGGGAGGCCCTGGGAGATGGGACAGAGGGACCAAGCGTCCCACAGGCCTCCGGGAGCCTGCTGCAGGCTGCCTGGAGGGGTCACGTGGGCCTGGTGCTGCAGCTGCTAAGGCAAGGGGCCAGTGTGGAGGAGAGGTGAGTCCCAGGGCAGGACGGGGTCTTGTCACCAGGGAGCAGTGACAGGCCCCTTCACAAGTCTAGGGTAGAGGCAGCCGGGTGGGATTTCTTCATGGGCACAAATAGTGGGAGCCCTTCTCTGGGTGGGGTAGGGGTTGGGGGATGGGAAGGTGCCCACATCTGATGGCCACCCGCACACCCACCTCACCCGCCCGTCAGGGACCGCGCCGGCAGGACCCCGCTTCACTTGGCCGTCCTGCGCGGCCACGTGCCCCTGGTGCGGCTCCTGCTGCGGCGCGGGGCCCCGGCGGACGCCACCGACGGCGCGGGACGCACGCCGCTGCACGAGGCCGCCTGGCACGGACACTCGCAGACGGCGGAGCTGCTGCTGCGGCGCGGGGCCCCGGCGGACGCCACCGACGGCGTGGGCCTCACGCCGCTGCACTGCGCCGCCGCCCTGGGCCGTACGCTGCTGACCCGCCGCCTGCTGGCCGCGCTGGGCCCGGGCTCCGCGGCGGCGGACGCGCGCGGCTGGACCGCGGCTCACTGGGCAGCGGCGGGCGGCCGGCTCCCGGTGCTGGAGCTGCTGGCGGCAGGCGGCGGCTCGGGCCTGGACGGTGCCCTACTCGTGGCGGCCGCGGCCGGGCGCGGGGTGGCGCTGTCCCTGCTCCTGGAGCGCGGGGCGCGGGTGGACGCCCAGGACGGCGCGGGGGCAACGGCGCTCGCGGTCGCGGCTGGTCTGGGCCGCCAGCAGGTACGTGTACGTCCAGGAGGGTGGAGAGGGGCCGGGCAGGCCGGTGCGCCCAGGCCCCTGGGACAGCCCGGGAGAAGGGCAGAGGCTGGGCTAGCGCAGCCCGACCAGCTCCGACCAGGTCCCCGGAGGCCCCGGTGCCTGGCGTTCGGACTTTATTCTAGCGACTATCAGCACCAAGTATTAATTAGTTAATTCATTCATCCCTTCACTGGAAGGAGCCAGGCAGGACTGATCGCAAAGAGAAGGGAGAAGCATTTTCCCCTTATTTATTTAATGTTGCTTATCCCCCTCCAGCCCTCCACCCTGAACCTGGGTCCTTAGAATTTATGTGGTCTTTGCAGCAGCCCTAGACTTAATGCCTGAGCCACCAGGGTGCACCAGTAACAATTAATTATTTCTTATTTTTTAAAAGAGAACAGGAAGAAGCATGGAAGGAAGGGAGGCAGGGAAGCAGGAAGGAAGGAGCAGAAAAAAACCTTCCTATTCATTTACTCATTCTTGTTGTCAAGACCCAGCCCTGGGCCTTGAACCCTGTCCCTTAGGCCGTATGTGGCTGGCAGGCCAGCATCGTAGCCCCTAGTCAACCAGGGAACTCCAACAACAAGAGTTTATTGATTACCAGATGTGTGCTTGGGTCCTGCCAGCCCCCAGGGGACAAGGAGGAGCGGCAGTGTGGGGTTCGATCTGCGGACGCCAGGGGACAGTGGCCACTGTCTGGCAGAGCCCCTCCTGGAGGCCATGGACGCTGGCTCCCTCAGCAGATGGGGAAGCATGTGGAGAAAGGCGATGAGGTGGACCCCTGAGCCCCTGCCCTCTGCCCTCCTCTTCCAGGACATGGAGATGCTGCTTGGCCACGGGGCAGACCTGAGCCTCAGGGACAGGCACAGCCGCTCCGCACTCCACAGGGCTGCTGCTAGTGGCCACCTGCCCGCTGTCCAGCTATTGGCACTCTGGGGGGCTGATGTGGATGCTCAGGACTCCCTGGGCCTCACACCTCTGCACCACGCTGCTCGGGGAGGCCACCTGGCAGTTGTCCGTGACCTTCTGGACAGGGGCGTGCAGGTCAATGCTTCTGGTTGGCTTCATGTGACCCCTCTGCACCTCGCCATGGAGCGTGGCCACGGCCCCACCACGGAGCTTCTGCTGGGCCGAGGGGCCGACCCCACCCTGAAGACCCAGTGGGGCGAGAGGGCTCAGGACCTGGTGTCAGAGATCGGCCTGGCCCAGGCACTGCCTGCCGCTGGCGGAGAGCAGGGGCGCACACAGCCCCATGGTCCCTGAGTCTCTGGCTCTGAATGGAGCCTGCCCAAGCAGAGGACAGGCCTCTGGCCCAGCAGCCTTGTTTCCTGGGCTTCTCTCTAGTAGATGGAGGGAAGAACAGCATGGGGTTCCTGTGGGGGGGTCAGGGGCTGGTGGCAGGGCCTGGGGCGACCCCGCTGACTCCTGGGCCCCGTCACCCCTGCGGCTCCAGTCTTCTCCATGCTCTTGGGCAGAGACACAAGTTGTGGCAACAGACTTGTCTTTGTCTTCTTACTTTTTCTTAGTATTTTGTTGAGGAAACTGGCTTGTAAATTAATATAAACTCATATGTCAAGTTCCCCCTTCCTCATAGGTCAACACACCCTGCCCTCCGCCAAGTCACCAAGTGTTCTTCTCCGTTGTCCATGGTTGACATCACCACTTGTCCCCCCATCTTATTCCCTATCGGTGACCTCAGTGCTGTTGCCAGTCCAATGTCCAAGGGGTGGTTTTGTTTCATCTGCTCCTGTGTTTTGTCTTCACCTTCCAGCTCTGAGTGAGGCATCTGGTCTCTGTCTTGCTGCTTCTGACTTGTTTCACTAAGCATCGTCCCTTCTAGGTCTATCCATGTTGATTCAAATGACAGGGTTTCGTCTCCTCTAAGGGCTGTGTAGTGTTCCTTTGTCTATATGGACCACGTCTTCTTTATTCATCATCTGACATTGGGCACTCAGGTAATTTCCAGCTCTTAGCTGTTGTGAATGGGGCTGCAGTAAACATGGGGGTGCAGACATCTCTGCGGAGGGTGCTTCTGTATCTTTTGGGTGGATGCCGAGAAGTGGAATGAAGGGATCCTATGGGATTTCCATCTTCAGTTTTTTGAGGAATCTCCACACTGTTCTCCATAGGGGTTGCACCGGTTTGCATTCCCACCCACAGTGCAGGTGTTCCCTTTCTCCGCACTCACCAGTGTTTGTCGTTTCCAGACTTTTGGAGAAGAGCCCGTCTCAGGTGTAAGGTGATAGCTCATTCTTGTTTTGATTCGCATTTCCCTGATGGCCAGCGAGTAGAACATCTTTTCATGTGTGACAACAGATTTGACCAAGCCCGGTCTCCCCTTTCGTGTCCATTCCAACTGCGCTTTCTCAGACTCTGCCTGTGGGCATCCCTGAGTCTCAGAACCACATTGCTTCCATCTCTACTGGACCTGGAGCCTGCTCTGCGGGGCCGCCTCACCTCTTGCACGCACACCCAGCCCACCCAGCCAGTGGCCTCGTCCTAAGTCATCCGGGGCCTGGCCCCGGATGAGGGCATCCGCTGGCTCCCAGGGCCTGCCAGGATGACCAGGTCAGCCAATTCTGAGCTTTCTGCCTGGCCTTTCCTTTCCTGGGGGAGTCCGAATAAGGGCTCAGGCCTGAGCGTGTCGCCCACTGGTTTCTGCCGACAGTGACACCTCCCCTGTGGTCTTTGGTGGTGTGATGTGCCCCCGTCTCGGGAAATGTAAGCATAAGCATCTTTCAGTAGCATCGGTGCCTCCAGAATTAAAACCCACAACACCACTGAAGCAGGACAGATATCTCTGCTCTACCCTCACGGGAACTCGTTATCATTGTTTAAAAGCAGTCTCTCTGAAAGAACAGTTTTACAGGATAGATTTTATCTTTCAAGAGTGAGACTCCTCCTTGGGCACCCTGGTGGCTCAGGCGGCTGAGACGCTGGTGAACGAACCATGTGAAGTCCACAAACCTGAGTTTGTGACCAGTGGCCGGGGTGAAAAACCAAACCTAAGTAGAGATGCTTCTTCCTCCTCCTCCTTTCGTCTCTAGAGAAACGATGTGTGAACCCTGGAGGCGAACCCCACCCCTGCCCCGGGACTGACGGCACACCGCGCGGCTGTCTGCCGGCGGTCCGCCCGCTGCAAGCCCGCCACGTGCAGGGTGACTTGGGAAGGGCCAGGGAGGAGCCTGCCAGGGTGCACCGCCACAGTGGGGTGGAGATGCACGTGCAGAGCCCCTTTGACTTGCTGAAGGGCTGCACATGGGGGCGTGGGGGCTGCGGGAAAGGGAGAGCAGCATGGCTCCAGCCGAGGCCCTGCTGCAGGTGGAGGCACCCTGATGGACCTATCTGTGGGCGGGGAGGGTGGTGAAAGGAGATGGGTCTGGGGAGGCCCGGGCTCTGCCTTCCAAACACACCAGAGCGACTGCGTCTCACCTCCTCGCCCGCCTTCACAATGGGGTGCTGCCACAGCGGGGCAGCCTCACTGGACTTCCTCTCTGAGCCCTCTCCTCCCTGCAGTCCATTCTCAAGACGGTAGCTATTGCCTTATTTAACAAGTGTGGCGATGCCATTTCCCGGCCGCAAACCCCGCGTGGCTCCCTTTCTCACAGAGGGAGAGCGTCACACTGGCCCGGGTTCCCAGCAGCACCCGCCACCGTATGTGCTCTTTCTCCCAGTGCCTCCCGCTCAGAGCTGGGGTCTGTCTCTGGCCCTTGACAAGGGGTGGACCTGGCTGCTGCTTGGCCTTGCCCTTTGGCCACCCTGTGGATAGCTGAGTGCTCTGGAGCCACCAGGCCTTGAGGAGGCCCAGGTGCATCCAGCCCGAGGGCAGGGCCGTGGCAGTCCTGAGATTGCAGGGAGAGGCTCCCAGCTCCGCCTTCCACTCTGCACCACCTGCAGACCTCCACAAGACCCTAAGTCAGATTTGCCCACCTTGCCCAATCCCACGGTGCTGAGCAAAATAAAACGGTTATTTTACGCCACCAAGTTCAGGGGTAATTAGTTACGCAGCATGGTGACTGGGACTGCCGTCTTCACATGCCCTTCCAGGCCCACACATCCTCACCCCGTTGTCCGTGGCACAGAGATGCAGGCCCTGCCCTGCCCTCCCTTGCTCCACTCCACCCCATGGGCTTTTTTGCTGTTTTGACCACACCAGGCACACTTTCTGCTCAGGTGTTTGGCATTTGCAACCCTCTGCCCTGCCTGATCAGTCACATCCTTCTAACACTGTTTAAAACTGTGCCGTCCAAAGGGGACGTTCTTTCTGTCAGTAGAATGCCAATAAATACGGCAAGACGTGTGTCAGAGAACACCCACAATGCAGGCTCCGGTGAGTGGATGCGGGTGGGATCAGGAACAATATCTACATGGCCTCATAGTGGCCTTGCAGGTGCTGCTCAGGTGTGTGTGGCAGACAGCGCTGGCCATTGGCCCGTCCCCTGCAGCGTTCCAGTCCGGGACCGGCAAAGCACAGCACCGGCTCAGGGTCTGGCTGTTTCCACTCCGCACGAGGCTCTGCAACAGGCAGTCCACTTCAGAATGACTGGGGTGGCGAGGTGCTGTCTGATCCACGTCCGTCCTCAGCCTGCGTCCTCCCTGTGTAGCAGGCAGCCTGCGCCTGTCTCCCGTCTCCACCTCAGTGTCTGCTTGCACTTCAGGAAGGCCTGAAGTGATTCGCTAAATATTTTTCCACAAACTTCTTATTAATTACGAAGGCAAAAAGAGTGGGGAAACCTGGAAAATATTACCTTCACCGCATGGTCGAAGCTGACATCACTCATGCTGGCTGGGATAAGCTGCCCCTGGGCCTCCTGATACTGTGCACCAAGAATGATACCATGCAATTTCTGTGCTATCCCGCCAGAAATGTAGACCCTGATTCTAGTTAGGGGGGGGAACCATTACACATGCTGAAATTAAGAGGCTTTTATTTGATCTGATTCATTTTTAGATAAAAGGTGCAGGCAGGAATGAAGGTGAGTAGGCAGGCAGGTAGAGAGGAGGAGGAAGTGTCCCACAGTTTAGCTGTTCATCTTGGTTGTTCCCCTGCTCTGAGGTCAGGAACCCAGGTCCTTGGGCTTTAGGTGGACTGTGCCATATGGCGTCGAAGAGTGAACCACCGAGCCTCCAGGGCCCGTCATGGAGGGAGGGCGGGGAAGAGGGAAGAAGCATCCTTATCTATTTCTGTTTTTGCACCTCACCTGGGCCGTGAACTGTTGGGGGCAGAGGGCAGAGCAAGGGCGAAGTGGGAGTTGGCAGGACATCAAGGACACGGGCTCACTGTGGGAAAGCACTGGGGCAGTGTCCCTGTAACGGTTCATTCGGCCAAAACAAGGCACATAGTTATGCAGTTAGAAAACAGAAGGCTGCATGAGCACATCTATGCTTGTATAAGCTGCTTGAAGCAACTCTGGGCTGCGTATGAACACACAGAACACACAGGAAGCGTCAGGGCTCCCAGTGCGCATGACTGCTGGCCCCCTGAGCCTACCTCTTCGGTCTGCCCCTCTGTCCGAGTTCCTCAGCCTGCGGCGGTGCCCTTCCCGTCCCGTTCCGCGCAGCGAGCCCCGGTCTGGTGCCGGCCTTCACGGGGTCCGCGCACCAGCGTCTCAGCACCTGAGCGCCCCAGTGAAGTATTTAGCGGCCACCGGCTGTGCTCCCGGAAAAACTACTCCTTTACAGAGACCATTCAAAAACGGAGCAAAAAGTAAACACTTGGTGCTTTTAGGTAAAGCACATTGAGGAGCTCTCTGGACTAGTCTAATGACGTCCTTAAGATTTATTTGCAGCCAAACAAATGTGCGACAATGAAGAGAAACCCCACCTAAGACTGATGGTACCCAGAGGACTCTCGCCACCGAACCATCGCCAGGAGCCGCCCCGCCCCGCCCCTCGCCCTGCCCCTCGCCCCGCCCCCGCGCACGGGCACCAGGGGCCGGCGCCACCGCCCCGGAAGTCCTCGGGGCCACCGACCCGGAAGTCCTCGGGGCCACCGACCCGCCGCTTCCGCTGCCCGCGCTCTGCCGGCGGCGCCGCGCCATGGTCTTCCTCTCCGCCAGGCTCTGGCTGCGGAGCCGCCTCACCGACCGCTACTGGCGGGTGCAGGAGCTGCTGCGGCGCGCGCGGGTGAGTCGGCCGCGCCGCGGCGCCCGGCCCCCGGCCCCCGGCGCCCGCGGGCCCCGGCCCCCTCGGGCCCCGGCCCCCGCGGGCCCCGTGGCGACTCTGCCCGTCTTTTGCCGCAGCATTTCCGGGGGAGGAAGAATCGGTGCTACCGGCTGGCGGTCCGCGCCGTGACGCGAGCATTCGTGAAGTGCACGAACGCCCGGAGACGGAAGAAGAGGACCTTGAGGACCGTAAGCTGCCCGCGCCCGGCGCCCTTGCCCCGCGAGCCGGGCGACCGCCGCCCCGCCGCCCCGCCGCCCCGCCGCCCCGTCGCCTCCGGAGCGCGGGCTTCCGGGGACCTTTCCGCGCTGCGACGCGGCGCGCAGGGTCCGGAGCAGTGACGCTGATGCTGCCCGACGGCCGGAGCGCCCGCGCCGCTACCGGGCCCTCTGTAGGTAGAAAGGCCTGGCTCCCGGCAGCCCCCGGACCGCCGTCCGCCCGCCCGCCCGGGCGACCCGCGGAGCAGTGGCCTCAGCCCGCTGCCGCTCTTTGTGCCTGTCCGCAGCGGACAGAGGTGCAGCCGTCTGCTAGGACGAACGTGCACGTGAAGGCTTGTGATTAGCCTCGGCGGCGCCTTCGTTTGCTGCCGGAGACTCGGCGCTGCTCCTGGTGGGACCCCCCCAGGGGAGCTGGGTGGGGGTGCGCGCCCCGGCCCGCCTTCACGTCCTGCAGTGCAGATTGCCCCCGCCTGTCCAGGAGCCCTGCTGCCCTGCTGCCCTGCTGCGTGCAGACCCCGACAGCCCATGCCAGCTCGGTCCTGTTCGGCCCCTTCTTCCTGCCTGTTTCTGCCCTCAAATCTGTTCACCTCCTGAAAGCTTCTCCCTTAGTTTTTCCTGGTGCAGCCACATGGAACCTTTATATTCCGAGCGGTGTCAGCCACAAAATCTCTCGCCCATCTTTGTATTTTTGGTGCCTAAAGACACATTGAACACAGGACCTTATGCAGAGAGCTGGCATTTGGGTGAAGAGCCTTTGCTTGCTTGGTTTGTACGGCAGACCTATTTGCTGGAGTAGAAAACACTGATTTTGCTTTTACCAAAAAAAAAAAAAAAAGTCCAGTTCTATCTTTGCTGGTAGGTATTGCCATAACATATGAAACTAGTTTTCCAGCTTAATTCCAGTGTTTTCTTATTTCAGCTCTGGATAAACCGAATTACAGCTGCCTCCCAGGAGCATGGGCTGAAGTACCCAGCACTCATCGCCAATTTAGTTAAGGTATGGTTGAGGAGCTGGGCCTGTGAGATGCCCGTGTCTGCAGAAAGTGGCCCAGCTGGAATGGTCCAGCAGCTGGGCAGTGGAATGTTAACACCCCAAGGCTACTTCCCTCTTGGGGGCAGGTTCAGGGACCCACCTTGCTTGCTCTGTCTTTACCCTGCTGGTAGTGAGAGTTGGAGATGGCACGTGGCACCAAGATTCATCTTGAACTCTTGAAAGTTCTGATGTGATAGCAGATAGAGGTGGAACTCAGTCAAGGAGGGGAAGTGTCTTAGGAGGGGGTAGATTGAGTGAATGTCAGAAAACTTTGGTGACCGCTCGATATCCTCTGCCTTTGTGCACATTTAAAGTTTTTCTTGGGAAAGGGAGTGAATATTGTGTTTCTCCCGTACTTGAACAGTTCTCCTGTCCTTGAACTTTTCAGTGGCCTCAGGGTGGGTTTAGTTGTGGTGCCCACACTTTACTGGTAGGGAACTCGGGCTCACCAAGGAGTGGGACTTTGCCCAAGGTACACAGGTCCCAGGTGGTTAGGACAGGGCCTCCCCTCCTGCCTGGCTGCCTTGCCAGAGTGGAGACCATGCTCTTCTGCGCCTCAGACTGACTGGCAGGGTCCATCAGTTCTTGGAATCACCTGCAGTTTGTCTTGGTAGATGACTGGTTTTCTCTCTTGAGGGAATTAGGAATGCTTGTTTCATATGCACCTTTTCTGTCTTATTTCATTCATTTGTAGAGATACGGCTTTCTCTGTAAGTTGACTTAGGGGTACCCCACTGGGTCCATGGATGACAGAGGGACTGGATCGCAGCCTCCTCTCACACCACCTCTGTCTCCTTATCCATAATTACCCTTCATTGTCCTGCTTGGGCAGGATTCAGAATTTATTTTGTATATACCTGCATGCATACCCATCCCTGGTCGTTTGTGCACCTCTTAACCTGTAGCCATGAAGCACAGGGGAGAGAGAGGCTTGGGACATGCATTAGTCTCATGTTTCCCGAAGACATTTCTGTGCTGAGCGCTCTCAATTCTCTTCCAGTGCCAAGTGGAGCTCAACAGAAAAGTACTTTCGGACCTGGCCATCTACGAGCCGAAGACTTTCAAGTCTTTGGCTGCTTTGGCCAAAAGGAGGCGAGAGGAAGGATTTGCTGCTGCCCTGGGAGATGGGAAGGAGCCCGAAGGAGTATTTTCCAGAGTGGCCCAGCACCACTGAGGGATGCACAGGGCCTGACCCTCGCAGCTGTGTCTTACGAGAAGGCACTTCCCTGAGGATCATAACTAGGAGCAAAGAGGTTGTCAGCAGTATAAGTCTGACTTGTATTTGTCTTTGCTTACATCTTAATAACAGACATAGAAAAAGCTGACTTCCTTCATGGAATGATTCAGAAATATATGTTGTGTAAATAAAGCTTGTGTGATATTCAGTGCTGGGAGCTGTGTTCTCTGCCATCAAACACACTTTTGGTGCCTGTCTGTGGTGGGAGAGGCTGCCAGGGCAACGTGTTAACTGCACAAGTATTTCCTCTTAGAGACCTAGATTCTGGTGAGTAGTTGGGTCGGCTGCCTCCAAAGGACTGCAGTTCACGTACATCTCAAGGGGGGGAACAACCAGTGTGCACAACTAAATAATAAAATTAAGTGCGTCTTCCCTCCTCTCTGCCTGCCTACTGCCTTCTTTTTCATTAAAAAAGGAGAAAGAATGAAAAGAAACTCAGATCCTCTCCTATAAGTTGGGTTCACACCAGGCGTCGGGATTCCCACCCTGGCTCCTCGGGTCTGGTGCCGTCGCAAGCAAGCTCCGTTCCCACTCTGGCCTGGCCTGTGCTTGAACATTATTCTACCCCTGCAGCCATCCCCTGGTTTCCCATTTCTATCCAGCAGGGACTGTATGGTTGGGCTCTTTGGCCACCCCAGGTGCCAGCTTCTGTGTCCTGTGCCTCTGCCTGGCCCAGGCCTGGCAGCAGGTGGGGTGGCACTCTGGCTCCAGGCTTTCAGATCACCCGGGGCAATCCCAACAGGAAGGCTCACTAACACCAGGTCAAGCCCAGGAGAAGTCTGCAACCCTGCGTCTCCCTGAGGCCCAGCTCTGACCAGTGCTGGGCAGGGGCAGGGGCAGGGGCACTGACCCTGTACCCTCTCAGGATCTCGTTCCACCCTTACCCCTCTTCTTGGATTCCTTTTTGTTTTACCTTTTAAGGGAGGAAGCAGCATTTAAAACATTTATTTTTGATTGTGCCCCCTACACCCACCCCAGGTCATGAACCCGAGCCCTTGGGCTTTACATGGTCTATGGCTAGTCACTAGCTTAGCACCTGAGCCCCCTGAGCATGCCCTAATCTTCACTTCACACCTCCACCCCCACTCTGGAGCCTACTCTCCAGCTGCACGCTGTTTTCCACCTGTCACCGGGTTTGCAATCAGTTCCAACAAAGCTCTCTGGAATGAAAGTCCAACAGACATCAGCCCTGATGCCAAGGACCGTGCTCTCTCCCCGCTGCACCTGGCAGCAATGCCTAGTGCTTGGCTAGAGCCCCTCGTGTATGGGGCCAAGATCTGCCCAGGAGCCACCTTTTCTTGGTCAGTTCAACTAGGTCAGCCCTGCCTACAACTGCGCTCCCCCCCCCCGCCCCGCCCCCAAGGTTTCCTCTTGCCTTTCAGAAAAGTGGCAATTCTTTCCTAGAAGGGCTGCTGTGGCCCACCTAGAGGAGCTAGCTGCCAGTCTGGGCGGCAGAGGCCCTGGCCTTATAACAGGTTGCCCGTGCAGACAGGAGGAGAGGTTGGCACTGCAGTCGTCTCCCAACTCCTCAGCTGCATTCTTTGGGGTGGAAACCAATGGTGGTTTCCGTTTGAGAGGGTCACCCGCGGCTAACTTGCCCTCACCCTGGCTTCCATGCTCCAGTATCCAAACCCCCAACCCAGGAGTCCCTGCCGTCCTCACAGGTTCTCACACTAGTCCTGGTGAATGAAAGCCTGGGGTGACCGTAGCAGCAGTAACTAGACGCTGTCTGTCACTCGTGCAGATGCGACAGCAGCATTGTGTCAGCTGGCGTCACCAACTGAGGGTTGGTGGGAGTGGGGAGGGAGTGGGGGCTCCGGAGGGAGTGGGGACTCAGTATGGGGAGGGGCTCACGTATGCCTGGGCTCCTCTGCGCCCCACGCCAGGGCGTCCCACCTGACAGCCCTCCCCTCGACCTCCGGGGAAACCCGCCTTCTCCAAGGAGCCAGGGGCGCCCTAGAAAAGTTCAGCCAACGTTTACAGCCGCCTCTCCTCCCGGTGGGCCCCTCTCGAAGGCCGGGTTGGGAAGGAGGTGTTGACACCTGTGCCCCGGAGGGAGGCTGCGTGGACGGGCGCCATCTCGCCCCTCTAAACCCCTGCGGAAGGGCCGCCAGGACCCGCTCCTCCCTCCAAGCCCCGCGGCACCGTCTGCGCAAAGCGGGGCCAGAGCCGCGGGAGCCAGCGGACCGCAGTGGGCAGCAGAGATGCCCGGCCGGAGCCGACCCGCGGCGAGTGCTTCCGGGTCGGCGCCGCGGGGCCCGCTGGGTACCGGGCCCGCCCCCGTCGGCGCCGGGTTCGGCGTCAGCAGCAGTCGTGACGTTGATGGGCAGGCTTCCCCACCAATCGTGGCACGGAGGCGCCGAGCAGCCCGCCGTTCGGCCCAATAGTACGCGGCAGGGCGGTGCGCGAGCGTCGCAGAGCGTCGCGAGGAGCCGCCCTGCCGGGAAGAAGCCGAAGGGGAGTCGGCGGCACAAAATGGCGGCGGCGGCGGCTACGGCCGCGGCCGGGGCCTCGGGGTCGGCGGGCCCCGCGGCGGCGGCCAGCACCCCGGGCTCGGGCAGCGCAGCCCCCGGGTCACAGGGGGTGTTGATCGGGGACCGGCTGTACTCCGGAGTGCTCATCACCTTGGAGAACTGCCTCCTGCCCGACGACAAGCTTCGTTTCACGCCGTCCATGTCGAGCGGCCTCGACACCGACACGGAGACCGACCTCCGCGTGGTGGGCTGCGAGCTCATCCAGGCGGCCGGCATCCTGCTCCGCCTGCCGCAGGTGAGGCGCCGCGAGCCCGGCGCGGTAACCGCCGCGCCGGCCCTTTGTTGGCGGCAGGGCGGGGCCGGGCGACCCCCGACCCCGGCCTGGCCCTCCGTCTCCTGACCCGCCACCAGCGGCGCCGACTTGCCGGCTGGACCTGGCGCCGCCCCGACGCCGCCCCGACCCAGCGTGGGGAGGGGGCAGCGCGAGCAGCGGTCCCAGGAAGCCCGGTGGCTGCTGTGCGCTCCGTGAACCCTGGTCTCCAAATGACGGAAACTTCTCTTTTCCAGGTGGCTATGGCTACTGGGCAGGTGTTGTTCCAGCGGTTCTTCTACACCAAGTCCTTCGTGAAGCATTCCATGGAGGTAAGGGGTTCTGGGCGTGCTTCCCCACAGACACATGTTGAGAAGAAACCCGGCCTGGTCGACTTGCCGAGTTGCCCAGAGGGGTGGGTACCCGCCCCCTAGCCTGGCGCTGTAGTTTGGCCTTGGGAAGCCCCTTCATACCACTGCTGTTGTTTCTCCCAAGCCCCTCCTCTTTGTTCGTAATCACTCTTTAGCCATAGGAGGCCATCAAGGTCAGAAAAACATCACTGTGTGCAATGCTTGCTTTTCAGCATGTGTCAATGTCCTGTGTTCACCTGGCATCCAAAATAGAAGAGGCTCCGAGGAGGATACGGGATGTCATCAATGTGTTTCACCGTCTTCGACATCTCAGAGAGAAAAAGTGAGTCTTATGAGAGCTGTCTCCTTTTTATGGTTATTAAATTAATGTTTAATTAAACTGTTTCTGAAACAGCCCAGGAGAGCGCCTGGTGCCCCAGGTACTCACAGTAAGGACAGGGCACTGGCAACAGTTTTGGTCTCCTGGGCTGCCCATGTCTGTTTCTGAATGATGGGGAGCAGGCTTCTAAGCCTGAGTACTGGGTACCTTTGTGGCTGAGTGGTTGGTTGTTGTGGGGATTGGCTTGTGCATTGTAGGATGCTTAGCAGTTGTCCTGGCCTCCCTAGCAGATTTTCTTTTCTCTTTTAAAGGAAAGGTAAGGTGCAGGCAGGCAGGAATGAAGGCAAGTTGGCGGGTGAGCAGAAAGAGAGGAGGAAGAAACATTTATGTAGTTGTTTGTCTTGATTGTTTTCCCCAACCCCGACTCACGAACCTGGGTCCTGGGGATGTATGTGGACTAAGTCACGTATCCTTATCCACCAGGCTTTCTATTTTTCTCAGAGAAAGTGTGCAGGCTCGAATGAAGGTAGACAAGCAAGAAGAGAGAGGAGGAAGCTTTTTTTTTATCTTATTTTGTTTAGTTGTACTTGTACATCTTTCTTCCCCACCCCGGCCCTGGGACATGAACCCAGGTCTTCCGGATGTGTCTGAACTCTGTTCAGCCGCTGCTGCACCAGGGCACACCTCTCGCAGCTTTTCTGTTGTGACAGTCATGGCCATGTGGCTCTTGGTTGACAAAATCATTCTGGTCTAGAATCACTGCTTAGACCTTAACCCAGGCTTTGCATGGCTAAGACCGTCAATCCTTTGGAAATAGCCTCAACTGCTTGAGCATCGTCTTCCCTTGGTTCTTACATTTTCCATTCAGCCAGACAACATGCGTCTAGCATTTGTGATGAGATCATGGGCCCCTCTGATAGTTGTAGTCGATGTTTACTATGCACCAGAGAGCTGTTTATCTGTAAGAAAAAGGAGACAAGATTGTTGCAAAGGGAAAAGTAGGTTAGTACTGGGTTTAAGGATGCCTCTGTGGTTTTGTTAGTTCAGAGAAGTGAAGTGACGTTATTACATCCCGTGTGTGTCAGAGTCAAAGCATCTGAGGGAACTGTGAGATTTGGAAGACTTTGTTTGGTTTGACTGCTATGCAGACTGTACTCTGTTTTTGTAGGAAACCTGTGCCTCTTCTTCTGGATCAAGATTATGTTAATTTAAAGAACCAAATTATAAAGGCGGAAAGACGAGTTCTCAAAGAGCTGGGTTTCTGTGTCCATGTGAAGCACCCTCACAAGGTGGGTATGAGGCCCGCTGCCCAGGAGCCCACCTCAGCTCACTGCATGGTGGTGCTGGGTATTCTCACCGAGATGGGAAGCTGAGGAGGATTAGATGCATCCTGACTGGCTTTCTAGTCTGTAGCCTGGAGATAATTCCTTACTTAGTAATCTTACGTTGTCTAATAATTTTGATGGTATGCTTTTACAAGTTTTGGAAATGGCATCTTTCAGTTTGAGCTTTCAAAAATGGGGAACTTGGAAAAATAGAATCCCTCAGTTCACATTTTTCCTTTTCAACAGCTAACTTTCTAAAATTGCTTTAGTAATAGACTTATTTCCTCTTATGGGAGAATTGGAAGCGTTTTCCTTTACGTGGGTTTGTACTACAGCAGTTTGGTAATGTTGGGTGAGGCGCTATGGGCACTTCTGTACACGTGAACACAAAGCTTGCTCTAAAAAGTCTGTGCGCATCTTCATTTTCATCCCCTTTATTGGTGTATTTCCTCCTATCTTCTCTCCTATGCTTTTCTGGCTTTAATTCAAATCCTTGGTAAAAGACTCATAAGTGTAAGTGCTCTTCGTTACCTACTGAAGGTATTTTCACACCAGGTTTTATGTAAGTTGGTGACCGGTGTACAGAGACGTTCAGGGCAGGCTAATCTCACTGGTGGCAAAGGTGTCGAAGATAGAGTGAGAGCCGCGTTTCCTCCCCGCTGCAGTGCGCAGCTCAGTCCTCAGGTGCTCGCCTGCCGCCTGGCTGAGAAAGCAGGCAGCGGGCATGGCAGCGGGCACGGCAGCAGACACGCCTCCAGCTGAGCCAGGCACTGGGCGTGTGGCCAGGAGCCACCCCTGGATCTAGCATGAGACTCATTTGCTGCACGGCCGCCTTCAAGATTTGAATTCTGGACGCTCGAGTTCTCGGTAATAACTGCCTGACCCATATCTTCCAGATAATCGTTATGTACCTCCAGGTGTTGGAGTGTGAGCGTAACCAGCACCTGGTCCAGACGTCATGGTGAGTTGGCCTTCCTTGTTTGTGAGGCCCGCGGGGCAGGCGTGGGTGGTCAGGCCCATGACGTGGTTGTGGGCTGCAGTTGTCCGAGTGCCCAGTGTCCTGCCGTGTAAATTCCCCCAAACCTCCCAGAATATCAGGCACTGGTCTAACGGTAAGGCGGTCTGTCCCCCGACCCTGAGGAGAGCAGTCAGTGGGCTTCCCTTTGGGGCTGTTGACTTGGTATGTTGGGATCTTCCCTCAAGTGCCACATGGACTTAGTGGTCTCTGTCCTGTGACATTGCTCCTGACTGTCTCCGTGGGCGAGACTCCCCATGACATAATGCTCCTGCAGTCACATGAACGAGTAAAGATAATCCCATGGGCCAGAGAGGGGCTGCAGGTGTTTCTGCAGTTCTGGGGACCGATGGTGATAACCTGCTAGACTTGAAGCCTGAAGTAATAGTCCAGTGCCGGGTGCTTTATGAATTTTTCCCATGGAGTTAAGGCTTATAAATAAGGGTCGTATTTTTGCTGCCTGAATTGTCTGGTGCTATGCTGTGCCTAATAGAGAACCTATTTTGACTTTTCTTTTCTGTACTCTTTCAATCAAAGGGTAGCCTCTGAGGGTAAGTGACTAAGACTTCTCCTCTGCTGTCCAAGCGCTTTGGTGCAGGGACAGCGGCCGTCCTCAGCCAGTCCAGTGCAGGCTCTCCGCCGAAGGCCGGCTCGAGAGGTGGTATGCGCACGATAGTATAGTCTGGCCAGCTGCTGCTGTGGCCCTCTGACGGTTGTGCTTCTTGTTAATCCTGTCGTGCTTTGGTAATTGTATTGATTAGAGTTGATAACTGTCTTGAATTCTGTCCCTTTAAAATTGCTGTACCTGTGCAATAAAGATGCAGTACCTTTCTCTTAAATTCCATGGAAAACTGTAAGAATTGGCTGATGGCAATTCAGACTTCAGAATGGGGTTACCACTTTCTGGAAGTCCTAAAGTTACTGTTTTCAGCAACTGTATATTGACACATTCTTGTAAAAGGTGTGCATCTTTAAATCATTCCCTGGACACTTTTAATATTGTAACTTATTTCAGATAGAGCAATAAGTTTAAATATATGTTTTAAGGATTCCATTTGTTGTGTTTTTAGGACATACGAGTTAATGAATTAATATTACCACTATCTGAATACTGACATTTGGTTAGAACCAAAAAAAGTTTGATGGTTGTTTATAAAATGTTTGAACTGTTCGCTGGCAGCACTGTGACATGGCGCTGGCACCCTGGCCTCCAGGTTCTTGTTAGCTCTCAAGGCCTGGAGCAGGCCAGGTACTGCCAGGTACTGCAGGTCAGCCTGTGCACTTTATCCTGGAGAAATCCTGAGTGTTTGCATGTCATTTCTCTCTAGAGCTCAGGGCATAGATACTGGGATGGTGGGGTGCGGGGCGGGGGGGGGTGAGGGGGTAGTGCTGGGTGCTGGGAGGGGGTATAAGTCGAAGCACAGCCTAACTGAGGTTTGCCACATGGGGTATGTTCAGAACAGTAAATATGTGATCTTTTGACTGTTTTTTTCATGGAGTTAATCTTGTTTTTGCCATACTAAGTTAGCATAAGATCTGATTTTAGTCTATTAAAGCTTAAAAAAAAAATCTTAAAAAATGTTAAAAATGTGACATTTTAAAATTCTTTAAAAGAAAAGCCAATGTTTTGTATTTTTATATCTTCTAAGTATGGTAGTTTAAAAATTGTACTGTGATGGAATTTGTAGTATTTTATGCTTTTGTCTGATTTTATGAATGTTCATTTTAAGACTCCTTGTTGAAATGGGACAATTTGGAAACGATTCTTTGATAACCCTGAGAAGAGGACTCCCCTTTGGGTATTGAGCCTTTCTCTGCATGACGTGCCCAGCACCCAAGGGTGTTTTCCCCTTTCCAAGTGGACTCCTCGTTGAAGAAGGGCCCGGCTGGGAGCGCCTCCCCACGGAACAGGAGCACCAAGGCCCACGCGCCTCAGACGCCTTGCGGCTTCGCCCTCCGCTGGTGCTTCTCAGTTTGCATGTTGCTCTGCACCCGGATTTTGAGCGTTTAGATTTCTTGAATCCAGTCCATTTTAACCACTACTGTAGGCATTTTCTTCTGAGGCATATTGTGCTTTTGCATGAGCAGGCCACAGTCGAGAGGGAAAAGTGAAGTTGAAGTTGGTTCTCTTTCATAGCAACACGTATTGTCTGACATTCAGCCAGCTTTTCAAATTTGTTTTTTCCAATAATTTCCCCGTCTTCCTGCCCTGTATTCGGAAAGGCAGCTAGATTGTTTCTGCATCGACTCGAGATTCACGGGACTATGTTAGCTGAGTCCTAGCAGCAGGCACTTAGAGGAGTAGCGTCTTGATCTGGACGGGCGTCCTGGAGTGTTGGGGGTCCTGCCATTCTTCTGCTTTTGGCTTCCAGGAACTACATGAATGACAGCCTCCGCACTGACGTGTTCGTGCGCTTCCAGCCGGAGAGCATCGCCTGTGCCTGCATCTATCTTGCCGCCCGGACGCTGGAGGTCAGTGCCACCCACCGCAGCCTTCCGTGAACTCGGTGACGTGGTGCTCACCACGCCGCGCTTGTCTGTGCCAGTCTGTGCCAGTGCAAAGCTCACCGGCCAGGAGGCTGCTTTTATTGCTCCACGAATCTTTTTAGCCGTGCAGTTAAGCTTTTCTTAAGCAGCATGGCATTTGTGCTTTCAGATTCCTTTGCCCAATCGACCCCATTGGTTTCTTTTGTTTGGAGCAACTGAAGAAGAAATTCAAGAAATCTGCTTAAAAATTCTGCAGCTGTATACTCGGAAAAAGGTTCATTTTTTTCATATAACGTGCATTTTGTGAATGAACAAACGGGAACGTTTGGCTTTGACTAATGGTTTGGGTTCTTTTAGGTGGACCTGACGCACCTGGAAGGTGAGGTGGAAAAGAGGAAGCACGCCATCGAGGAGGCAAAGGCACAAGCCAGGGGTCTGTTGCCAGGTGGCACACAGGCTCTGGACACCACTTCGGGGTTCTCCCCTGCCCTCAAGCTGGGTGAGTATTAGAGAGCAGGGTTAGCCCTCCTTTCCAGATCCCCCTGGAGGATGTCTGCTTGGTAGGCAGAGACAGGCCCCTAAAAGAGCTCCCTTTCATTGTTTTTGCGTTTTCATTAGCGAGGGATGTGGGCAGGCTTTCTGAGTTTCTTTTGTGAAGGTGTGAGCAGTAGAGGAGGAGCATTTTTTTTTTGTTTAGTTGTTCTGAATCTGGGACACACACCTGGGTCCACTCACAGGACACGGACTCTGCTCCTTCAGGTGTGGCCGACCTAACAGCTATTTAGAAGGTTTTTTATGCCCCGACCATCCCAATTAGCTTGTCTTTTGATGGAAATTTGTATTAATCTGGAGCAGTATAATGTGATCAGATCCTAGAGTTGGGCTTCATTCATGCCTGTCTGCAGGCCCGGAGAGATGGGAACAGGACTGGACCGATGGCTTGTGATTTGGATGTACCTTTAGGCCATTTAGTATAAGCCTGGCTCCATCCGTCCTGTTAAAGTGGGTTGTCTCACTCTGCTAACCTGTTTCTTCCCAGGGTGCTTTCAGATGGTTGGTTTTAACTTCCTGTATTTGATTCTAGCAGAATCCCCCAAAGAAGGTAAAGCAAACAAGCCTTCCCCACTCTCCGTGAAGAACACCAATAGGAAAACGGAGGGCATGAAGAAAGCCAAGGCCGAGAGCCCCGTGAATGGGTAAGCGTGCCAGGTGCTCAAGGGGCTGTTGGGGCTGGTGGGACGGGGACGCACGGGGTCTGACGGCTCACACCCTTTTCTCAGTTTGCCAAAGGGGCGAGGGAGTCAGAGTCGGAGCGGGAGCCGTGAGCAGAGCGATTCAAGGTCCCCATCGAGGTCCGCTTCTCCTAAGAGGAGGTGTGTGCTGCTCAGGGGTCCCGGGGGTCTGCCCCAGGTGTGGTGGATGTTGTCCTTGCGGGGACAGGAGGTGCTGTGGCCGCCCCTCGGACAAGTGGCTCCTGACTGAGTGGTGGTGCTGTCTTCCTCGCAGGAAAAGTGACAGCGGCTCGACGTCTGGCGGGTCAAAGTCACAGAGCCGCTCACGGAGCCGCAGCGACTCCCCGCCGAGGCAGGCGCACCGCGGGGCTCCCTACAAAGGCTCCAAAGTGAGGAGCTACCGCAAGTCCAAGGACTGCAAGTATCCCCCGCAAAAGCCGCACAAGTCCCGGAGCCGGAGCTCCTCCCGCTCACGCAGCCGCTCGCGGGAGCGGGCAGACAATGCTGGAAAATACAAGAAGAAAAGCCATTACTACAGAGATCAGCGACGGGAGCGTTCGAGGTCGTATGAGCGAGCCGGCCATCGCTACGAGCGGGACCACCCGGGGCATAGCAGGCACCGGAGGTGAGGCGTAGGGGTTCTGAAGGGCTGCCTTCAACCTCGGTGCGCATACCTCGGCTTGAGTGGCCCTGTGGCTTGACTCTGGAAATGGGTGTCGGCTGTGGACCTTGTGATGAGTTTGGAGATGGAGTCGAGAGCCAGCGAGGCCCTTCAAGCCCGTGTGGGCGTGGCAGACGCCTGTCCCGGCACAGGACCACCTCAGCTGCAGCCCTGCGGTGGCTGGGTGTAGAGGCAGGTGCGCACGTCCTGGCCATGTGTCTTGGTGCTAAATGACAGGCTGTCTTCACTCCCGTATCGATACTCAATTACGTTGAACCAAGAAAATGACTTTTCGAACCTTTGCCTATATTAGGTTGTACTTATGTACATATTTTGCAGTGTTTCACAATGAGAAAATGGCCTTACTAGCCCCTTATTCTCTATCCACGTTGTACATAAATATGTTTAATACAAATTAAAGCGATATATGAAAACTGAGAACTTGAATTGTCAGCTTAAAACTGTGTAGAGAATTTCTGATTTTTAAAATGTGAAGGTATTTAGATCTGTGTTGAAAGTCGTATATTTTTATCTGTGTGATGCTGAGTGCGGGCCACCAGCTCGCACATAGCAAAGTTTCCTATATATGCATTTTACGTGGTTCAATAAACACAATCTCTACTCAGGACGTTTGGAAGGTTAAGAAGTGTAGTTTGTCCTTTGCTTGTTGCCGTGCCTGCAGTGCCTGCTCCAGCAGCGTCTGTGCTGCCCTCCCTGACTCATTAAAGCATTGGGTCTCGTACTGAGCTCCTGTGCGCCTGCTCTTCTGTTGGAGGCGGTGGTGGGCCTGGGCTCGGGGTGTGTGCACCCTGGGGGCAGAGTGGAGGGCCCGAAGGGCACTGGTTTATCTCTGCAGCACGTGTGTGCCAGACTAGTGGCCACTAAGTGCTCGGCCTGGAGAGTCCCCCCGTAGAGGGGGTGGGGGCAGGTCCCCTGTCCAGTGGGCACGATGAGTGAGGGTACAGGGTGTCGGGCCTGCCCTAGGTCCAGTGTGGGGCTCCCCAGATGGGCACCTCCGTGGGATGGAGGCAACTGGACTTGGCTCTCCTGTTGCCACTTTGTGTGGAGAAAGGTGCCTGGAAGTTAGTAGAACCAAGGAGGCAGGAGGGCGCGGGCTGGGGGCCGCATGGGGCAGAGCTGTGTCCACGGCTCCATGGCCAGTGTCCTGACTGGGGGCCAAGTCGCTGGCCACCTCCCTGCGGAGGCTGGGTCTGCGATCCTGCGACGTCGCCTAGAGAGCCCCGCAGCGGCCTCCTCCCACTGGCCGGGCCAGCCCGAGCTGAGCCAGTGGGGATGCTCGGGACGCCCCCTCCACACCCCTCCTCGCCGCGGCCCGCGGGCGCGTTTTGGGGTCTTGTGTACCTTTGCCAAACTTAGCGGAGACAGGGCCTTGGAGGACCAGAGGCGCCGATGCCCTGGTGGCCCCTACTCCGAGCAGAGCGTTGGGCTCGGCCACCCCAGCGGTGCTGGAGGCCGCTCTCCGGCTTCGGACGACAGGTGGTTTGCGACGCCTCCCGCGCAAGCTTTAGACGAGGACGCGGCACCTGCCCGCGCGCCGGGCCCCGCCGCCCAGTGCGGGCGGACGGCCGCCTCCGCAGCTCCCGTAGCTCTCGGGTCGGCACTTCCGGCGCCGGGCCGGCGTCCTTCCGCATGCCCGACGCACCACTTCCGCCCGCCTGCGGCCCGTCCGGAATGACGCTGGCCGCGCTGCGCAGGCGCAGAGGGTAGCCCTGGGGGTTGTGGGAAATCGCGGGCAGTGGGCGGGGCTCGCGGGAGGCGCGCCCCCGGCCGGAAGCCGTCGCTTTCTGGGCCCGGCGGGGCCTTCGCCGAGACGGGAGACGGCGCAGGGACGGACCGGAAGCGCCTCGGCGCGGCGCGCGGGGAGGAGGCGGGCGCCGTGCGGACTCCGGCGGCTGGAGGGCGCGGGCTGAGTGTGAAGTGTCATCCGTTGGGGCGTCCTCCGCCCGACCCGGCGGCACCTGTGTTCCTGCTCCCGGCGCCCCTGCGCGCCGCCCGCAGACCATGTTCCTGGTGCGCCTGGCGTCCCCGCTGCTCAGAGCCGCCCCGCGGGCGGGTAAGAGGCCGGCGGTCGGGGGGCGGGCTGTGGGCCAGCCCCCGCCTCCCCGCGCACGTCCGGGGCCCGAGAGCAGCCGGGCTACGGCTGGGCGGGCGGCCCGGCGGCGCTGCGCGGGTCGGGTGAAGCCGGTCCGTGGTGACTCTCCGTTCCCCGGCAGGCTGCCGTCGGGCCTGGTCGGCTTCGCGCTGCGGACGACTCTGCAGCACGCGGCCGGCAGGCCCAAGTGGGCTCGCCTCGGGCCTTGGCAAGGGAGCCCCGCTGGAGCTGGAGGAGGTGCTGGTCCCCAGGAAGATGTCCATCAGTCCGCTGGAGAGCTGGCTGGCTGTCCGCTACCTCCTGCCCGGACTGGACGCTGGGGCGCCCGTGGCCGCAGCCCCCGCCCGACTCCATGAGTGTCCTCCGAGCCAGCGGGGGCAAGTTGCTGATCCGGGCGGTGAGGAGGGGTGGGAGGCACCCCAAATACAGTGCAAAAATGTCCTGAAGATCCGGCGGCGGAAGATGAATCATCACAAGTACCGCAAGCTGGTCAAGAGGACCAGGTTCCTTAGGCGGAAGGTGCGGGAAGGCCGCCTGAGACAGAAGCAGGTACGTGTGCGCCCTCTGCGCTCTCAGGCCGGAGAGTTGACGTCTCGTGGCTTTGCCACAGGTCACTTGTTGGCCCTCCTTCTGCCCTTGCAGCTCAAGTTTGAGAGAGACCTGAGGCGCATCTGGCTGAAAGCCGGCCTGAAGGAAGCCCCCCCGGGTTGGCAGACTCCCAAGATCTACCTGAAAGGCAAATGACTCTAGTGTTCCTCCCTTGCCGCTGTCTCTGCTGCTGACCCACCATAATAAATGTTCGTAGAACCCAGCTGTCCCTGACTCCCCGGGACCTCTTTGGCTTGGTCTGAGCTACCTGGGACTGAGCGTGCCAGCTTCTGGTGTGGGAGGCTTAGGGTCTTGGGATGGCAGACTGGCAGCCTCTTCCCCAAGCTGGCTCTTGTCCTGGAGCCAGTCACTGCCCATCCTGACAGCTTTGGCCCTGTCGGAATGACTGCCTCGCCGGTGGGAACGTGGGATGTGGGAACATCAGCAGAGCCCGGCCTGGACCTCAGCACTGTGGCCCCACGGGGGAGAGAGGGTGTTGACGCATGCACGATGGTGAAAGTGCCGAGGAGCAGTGCTGGGGTTCAGGGGCGCCAGACTTACGGGGGGACGTGACCCGGTTGTATTCTGTGAGTGGGGGTCAGAGAGGGCTCACTGGGGAGATAGTGGGGAGGGGAGGCAGGAGAGGCCCCAGTGCCCCCAGAAGGTGCTGGATGGCTCTTGAGAGGCTCCCTGACCTGTCCTGCTCAGTGGGGCCGGATTGGCACCCTGGAGGCTGTGCGTCGACAGGCTCGGGTCAGGGTCCCAGGCAGGGTGCCCTTCCTGGGGTGGGAGAGGCTGGTGCCTCCATGTGAGCCACACGGGATTCAGATTCTTGGTGCAGCGGAAGGCGTTGTTCCTGACGGCGGGGGGCTCTGTCAAGCCTGGGCTGCAAGCAGGGTCAGGGTCTCGGTGGGAGGGCCGTGCACAGTGAGACAACGGTCTTCGCATCGCCTGCTCCTGAGGTGTTCCAGGGAAGTGGGGCATCTTTGCTGCGCTGTCCAGTGCAGACCCAGTGTTCCCTTCGACCTCCTCACAGGGCTGCGCAGTCTCGTCACAGAAATTCGTGTGCGCCCCTTGACATTAGTTCTGCCTTGGGCCGGGGGGCAGGGGGAGGACTGGGCTTGTCTGGAAAGGACGACCACGCCTTAGTGAGAGCCCTTCTGGGTCCCGACCACCCAGGAGGTTCAGGGGGTCTCGTGTGGGGGGTTGTGAGGAGAGTCCACGACCTGAGCGAACCTCGGGGTTCCGAATGCTTACGCCTCGTCTGCTGGTTGCCGCAGGGCCCCGGTACAGCCTGCAGCCCTGTCCTAAGAAGCAGGACTCGGAAGCACCTGTGGCCCAGTCGCTTGAGAGGCCGCTCAGCCTCTCAGCCTGTGTGGGTGGAGGGGTCCGGGGGCTCGGCTCTGCCAGCCTCCCACGGGGTCTGCTTGCGGAGGCATCTGGGTGGGGTTTCTGCTGCGTAGCTGCCCCAGGTCCACCCACCCATCCCAGTTGGTGAGGGGGCAGATGGGAACCTAAATATAAACCATCTGGAGACAGGCCCCAGGAGGCCCACCTGGGCGCTGCCCACACCCAGGGCACTTTTTCTTTGTCGCAGGGTCCTCATGGGCTCCTCCGGGCCAGGAACAGTTGGCCCGGGTGTTGGAGGTCCCTCAGCTGAGCCCACCTGCAGCCCCTCTTGGCCTGCCTGCCTTGGGAATATCCCATTACCTCTGGAGGCCCCTGTGGAGTTTCCATCTCTGCAGTCCTCCCTCTTTCTCAGGGGCCCCCACCCTGCCCCCCAAACCCGTGGGGTATGTGCTCTTGTCTTGGCCTTACCTCACACACCTCGTCACTCCTGGGGCACAGTCCGCTTCCAGTCCTGGGCATTCTGGCTCACCTGGTGGCCCCAGAGACCCCCTACCCCCACCCCACAAGTGTGGGTCAGCGAGGGCGACAGCCATTGGGAGGACAGGCAGGAAGGAGCATCTTTGTCTCCAAGTTTCAGGAGCCCTGGAAGGACTGCTGAGCTGCTCAGGAAGCCCCCACCCGTTTTACCTGGCACTACCTGGCCCCCAGGTGGCTGAGGGTTCTGATCAGTCTGCCCAGAGGACCAGGCGCTGTGCTCCCGTCCTGCTGGTCAGCGCTGACCTCTACACCAGGCAGTTTGCTTTTGTTCTGTTGGGTTAACCGGTTTATGAAACAACATGAGTTTAGCCGTGCAGGCTCTGGGTCAAGTCTGTAGTGGCGCCAACCCCCCTCACCCCCCGCACCCTGGGTCCTGGTTCACTGCCCACCCATTGCCCCATCCCCCAGGCCATGCTTGAGGGGCTGCCCGTGGCATTGTCACTCCTGGGTCGCTGCAGCTGAGGGGCCGGCCAGGCCACTGAGATGCTGTGTTGGTGGGGCCTGCGTTTGGTGACCTGGAGTTTGCTGGGTGTGTGGGGGGGGTGCCTCTGTGCGCACCTGGGCTGCCAGGGTCCCCACGGCAGGACACCTAAACGCGGCGGGCCCGGCACAGGCGTTGAAAGTGAAGGTGTGCGGCGAGCCGACCGGGGCACCTGACCTGCCTGGCTGCTCTGCCGGGTGAGGACGCTGCACGTGGCCGAGGACCCCAGTCCAGCACGCCCTGCCCACCAGGTGGGGTTCCACACGGCCTGACCTGGAGTCCCCCAATGCTTCAGACACCTGGGTCTTCATGTAAACAGGTGTCCTATCCCACTGGGACGGGCGGGCCTCCAGGTCCTCTGGGACTTCAGACACCGAGGCCTCCCCGCGGTGTCCCGAGGACTCCCTGGCACGGGGTCCTCACTGCCTAGAGGGGGGCTCCTTCACTGATTGGTCTTGTAGTTTCATGACTGTGTTTCAGTTTTTATTTTCAAATTTCCAGCAAAGTAAGAACGTATGAAGCGAAATAGCCCAGGCTGCCACCAGAGCAGCCCGCTCAGCCATAAGCCCACCCCGCTGGGGCCTCTGCCGCTGGACTTGGGCCTGCCTCCCGGGCAGCCACGTACAGCAAACTTCCCACAGGCCTGGGAGCTTAGCAAGCGCATGTTCCCTTCCTTGCACAAGTATTTTCCTGTCGTCCTGTCCTTTTGCACATATTTCTATATCACAAATTTAGTCCAGACTTGCTAACAATTTAAGAACTCAGTGGGTCCAAGTCCTCAGGTGACCACCGTCCACGTGGGGGCCCCTCCGGCCAGCAGGCTGTCCGCCTTATTCCTTCACAGCACGTGCTGATGAGCTTTCTGGGAAGGGTGCCTAGGAGGCAGAGCCCGGAGAAGAGTTCTGTGCCTGAAATGTGACCGTGGCTTTGTGTCCCGACAGGCCGCGCTCGTCTCCGCGGGGCTCTGCCACGGCAGCCCTCCCATCCGTGACAGCTGATTACCCTGCTGAAAAGCTCGGCTCTGGAATCTGATCCCAAATTTAATTAGAAGTAGTTCTAATGAGAGTTATGCCTGTGCCAGAACAGCTTAATAGGTCAGCAATGCTTGAGGAAACCAGGTCCGGTGCCCCTGACGCTGAGCGGCTAAGTCCCTGGCCTCCAGCTCGTGCGGTCCACGCGCTTGCCCAGAACACAGGTCTGCGGCCGGACCAGGCAGGGCAACCAGAAGGTCACCTCAGTAAACAAATCTGCTCCCTCCTCTGTGCCTGCCTGTTCAGCCCCTGACCCCTAAAAAAAGCCCGCTTCCCCAAGCCACTCTTCAGGAGGCTGCTGTCCCTTCAGGTGATTCTGGTATTTGTTGTGTCTCAATTTGCGGCTTTGAGACTTTGACTAAAACTCCAAAGAAGTCCATCTTCCACCATTATCAGGCAAATGCACACACACACAACTGACAAAAACATCCCCCCACCAAGTGCAGGAATCTCTGTCTCTGTTCTGGTCCAGCGCATTGAAAATGCTGCTCACCCCACCCGTCACCCCTGCACCAGGTCCCTGCCACCTCATCTCCACGGCCCTGCTCCCCCGGCTCCACCCCCGGTTGCTTCTCCCCGCGCCTTCCTGTGCTCCCTGGGCTCAGACGGTCTGGTTTCCCTGTTTTCCCTCAATGGCTGTAGTCCCTCCGTGCTGTCACAGTTTCACGGAAGCATCCGGACGTGTCGCTGAGGCGTGACCCCTGCACTCAGTCCTGCCTGCACCTGTGGAAAGCAGCACGAGGACACGGTCTGGAGGTGCCGACAGCCCTCCTGCCGTCGTGCTGGTTATTGGGTGAACGTAGAACCCAGGCTGCAGCCTTTCTGCACTTTGCAGGCGTCCTCGCTCCATTTCTTCCAGCCCCGGCAGTGCTGTCAGGAAAATGAAACCTATGAGTCCAGAGTCGACGGAAGTGACCCATTTCCCCTCTCGGGTGTCCGCCACGGCGGTGTCCGCACGGGTCTACTCAGCCTGCAGCCCTTTCCCAGGCGACCTTACGCGTCTTCCCCCGTTTCCTTTCCGAAGGCCCCGTTACTTGAATTGTTCCTGTTTTCCACCTCACTGGCTTCTTCAGCTTTTCTTCTAGGCCATGCAAGGATTTTTTCTGCACTTCTATCACATGCTTTTAAATTTCTAGAGACAGTTTGGGTTGGATATTCTAACGGCCCCTGCGATTGGTGGGTGTGCAGACATGAGTGATGTCTCTTCTCCACCACCAGCTGGTGCTTCCACAATGGCTTTGGCCTGTTTCCATTCGGGTCCCTCTGGTGGTACCTGCTTCCTGCTACTGTCTGAGGAAGGCCCAGGACCCGGCGCCCTGTGGGCGCGGAGCAGGGCTGAGCCTCTGCTTCAGAGAAAGTTGCCACCACAGCAAATGACAAGACAGGAGCCTCATTGAATTCCAGATACACGAACTTTTCAGTATCAGCCTGGCGACCCTGATGTGCTCTGGCCTGTGGGGCACTGGTGACCTGGGGAGGACCCGCGAGCCAGCCTGGACGGCTTTCACTGGCCAAAGACGGACCAGGAGAACATCGACCAGAATGCTGTGTGCCCTGGTGGAGTGGCGGTTCGGTCCAGCGCCTCCAGCCGAGTGCAGTCCGCGTGCATTCCCGGGGGCTACGCTGAGCTGCAGGTTTCCCATCAGACACCAGGGCGTGTCCAGCGAGTGTCTGTTAGTCGGAATGACTCACTGGGTCAACTAGGATAGTTTTACTGGATTTACAACTGTCCCCCTGACTTTATCGCGGTGTTTGAAATAATGTGATAAAATAATATAGCTTTTGGAAAAACTCAGTTTCTGCATTTATGAAAGTTTAATTACTTTAACTTTCCTAAATTTCTTAATCTGGTTCTATGAGTCAGGCAGGTTTGTTTTTTTTAAGTAAATGTAAACATACATGTTTGGCATAAGTGAAAGTGACGGATAGCTTTTTTATTTTTTAAGGATAGGTGCAGCAGGAATGAAGGCAAGCAGAGGCGGGCAGGGAGAGAGGAGAGGAGGCAGCATTTATTTATTTCATTCAGTTTGTCTTGTTTGTTCCACCTGCCCCAGGACACGAGCCCACACATTGGGACGTATGTGGACTGTGCCCAGTCCCTGCTCCACCAGGGCACGTCTTTTAAAATGTTTTTATTTGCTTTAGTTGTTCACATTTGTTGTCCCCCACCCCCCGCCACCCAGCACCCTGGGTCCTGAACCTGGGACCTGGGGAGGTGTGTGGACTGCGCTTGGCCAGAGGCAGTGAGCTTAACCGCTCCTTCACTGGGCATCTTCACTGGAAATCTCATATTAGGACCTTGTTCTTGAGCACTCAGGTGGCCTGCACGTTGTGACGGCGCCTCCCTCTGCTGCTGCGTGTTCTTCGAGGTGTCACAGACCCCTCCCCACTCACGTGCTTGTTGCCGATGGGACTCTGCTGCCCCCCCATCGAAAGCAGCACCGGCACCCACTGGGAGCCTGCTGTGGCTGCTCTGGCCATAGATGAGAATGTGCTGGAAAGCAGCCAAGCTTCAGCCTCCAGGGGCCAGATGGCTCCCCCACGGAAGGAAGGCCTGCCCAGAGCACCGCGGGGGCCACCCAGCCGGGCGCAGAGCTGTCCCATCCAGCCTTCTGCCCAGTGAGCCGACCCAGCCATCGCAGCCAGCGCCTCGTGGAGCAGGTCCGCTGACCGGGCCCGGATAAAAGTGGGGTGGGCAGCGGGCAGAAGGGTGCTCAGTGGCCACGTGCTGATGTGCTGTCCAGTCTGGCTCAGGCCAGCACCCCTGCGCCAACGCCAGCTTACTCCATCCAGCGCCCTCCGCTCTGGACCCTGCTGGCCACCCGGCTCTGGCGCGCTCCTGCCTCGCCCCAAGTGAGTGCGCCTCCGAGGAGCCCAGTGCCCTCTGTCGTTCTGGAAAGCGGTCTCGGAAACCGGACACACTGCCCACTGGGCCTTCCTGGGGCCCAAGGTCACAGGCAGCCAGGCCCTTCTGTTCACTAACACGAGTCCACACCTGCTGCCCCAGCCCCGGCCGTGGTCACTGCAGCTGCCCCTCAGCACCCCGAAGTGGAGACCAGGCCCCACACCGCGGGCCGCTGGTCCTTCTCCCCACTGCCACCTGCAGACCAGCCTCGCGTCCCTTCCCCACGGGCTCATTTGTGGCACTCAGGCTTTGTCTTAGACCCGGGCCTGACCTTGTGAAGGAGGGTTGATTTCTGTGGTCACCGCATGTGGACAAGACAGTGCTGTGTCCACCATCACGTCCATGTGGGCAGCTCGGCACTGGTCAGACTGGTGCAGATGGTGCTGTGCAGCGGGGCCGGCCTGTACAGAAGGTCCCAGGCGTCACCACATGGGTCACCACCGGTGTTACCGAGCCTCTGGTTCTTGTGCAGCAGCAGAAAGGGTTCCTCTGTTTTCTGCAGATGGACACGGACAGGGGAAGAGAACCTCAAGTCTCACGGAGGAGGGAAAGTAAGCTGGGGTTTGGTAAGGGGGAGTCCGAGCCACCCCCCCGTCCCGTCCCCCCCCCAAGAGCTGCGTGATAAGGGAGCAGCATCTTCCTCTTGCATCTGTTTGTCCCTGTCGTCCGTCCTCGTCCTCCTCTCGCCAGCTGGTGGCTCGTCTCCAGCCTTCCAGCTTCGGTCTTCCGTGGGCCAACCCGGGGCCATCCGACCTAGAGCTGTTTCTGAGATTTAGCAAGACGGGTGGGAGGCAAGGGGAAACAGAAAACAGTGGAATAGGAACCTATCATGCTGGGGGGCGGGGGGAGCGCAGGGGACAAAGCAGAGTTCACAGGAGTGAATCAGTCATGCTCTTCCATGGGTGGGCCCTACTGGGTGGGCCCCATGGCAGGGAGGCCAGTGCTCTCAGTGCTGCTGCAGGCGTGGTCCTCCAACCCGAGGGGCCTCCCTGCCCAGGACCCCAGTCACCATGGCAGCATCTGCAGACGGGCTGGGCAGGTTACCATTCAGGCCGACCCAAGGGGATAGAAGGCCCAGAACAGTGGGGGATCGGCCCACCGTTCAGTGGGCAGGGCTCTCCCAGCATCTGGGCCGTCCCCAGAGTGACGGTCTTGTCTCGATGTCACACGAACACCCCTGCACCACCTATCCCCTTCCCGGTGGTCTCACCAGCAGGCTTGGAGGATGCCGTCGTGCAGCAAAGGTGAAACACTGACAGCCCAGCAGTGCTGATGCCGGATACGCCAGAGACGGTCAGAGACACCAGAGAGATGGTCAGAGATAGCAGAGACAATCAGAGACGCCAGAGAGATGGTCAGAGATAGCAGAGACGCAGTACCATGCCTGCCTCTGTTCAGGCTGCATCCAGCTGGAAGCCAAGAACTGCAGGGTCACTGCGTTACCCAGCGAGCGGGAGGCCCTGCTGCAGCCGGACTAGCCCAGGACAGCGGCCTCCGCCACAGGGGTTGGGGTGTTTGGCCGGGAGGATGTCGGGATGCTCTGTGACCAGGTCGAGAGGGCAGAGGGACCACAGATGCCAGCACAGCACCGCTGCCCTCAGGCCTGGTCAGAAAGGCAGGAGCCCTCCTCCTGTGCCCTGGCCCGAGCCGGGTCCCACCTGACTCCTCGGGCAGAGACACCGGCTCGGCCGTCACCACAGAGCCTGGCACCTGGACAGGCCAGTCTCTTCCCTGTCGGGCCCCACACCTGCCAGAGCTGGGCTGCGCGGAAGCCACCCACTCCGAGGCGCCGTGAGTGCAGGTGCCGGGGAGGTGATGCAGGAGAAAGCCGGGGGCTGTTTCTGGGTTCCCGACTTCAGACGAATGAAGGACAACCAGGAAATTCTGGCACAGCGGAGAGCTGGGCAAACAGGTCTGGGCCTGCTCCACGAAGCAGACAATCGTGGCGTCTGTGTGACTTGCACCCGTGCCCTCTCATGACCAGGGCTGGGACCCCGACCAGGACATTTCCTCAGGACAGAGGGTTGGCTGGCCCAGGGGCAAGTGTGGAGGCTGCTCCCTGGTGGCCCCAGTGCAGTCCACATGCTCCCAAGGACCTGGGTCGTGTCCTGGGCGGGGGGACAACAGACCAAGAACAAATAACAGTGCTGCTCCTTCCCTCCCTGCCTGTCCTGCCTGCTTCCTTCCTCAAAAGAAGAGACTTTCCCATCCCGGGCTTGACATCAATGACTGTGATGACCTCTCAGCCCCGGCCGCCAGGCCACCAGCTTTCCTCCACGAGGAGACGCCCATGGCTGTGGGGTCTGCTCCCGTGGTGCACAGCTTCCCGCCCCGTGGCGTGAGGGACGGTCACGGCAGTCATGGGGACCGCAGGGACTTTGGCTTCTGGGAACAGGGCTGCGGCCACAGAAGGTGTCCACTGCGAGTGCTGTGGGCTGACACGGCAGGCCTGGCCTCGGCTCGGCCCGGCCCCACACCACGCGGCTCTGAGGAAACGCAGTGCTGGGCCAGCAACCTGCCAGCTGCTATCCGAGACGCCAGGGCTCCAGGCACCAGCCAGTCCCAGGGCAGCACTTGGCTCTGGCCTGGTGAGGGCCATCCCAAGCTCCAGGGGACAGTACGTGTGACTCGCCAAATGCCACACGCACGGATGTTCAGCTCAGCGAGCAGGTGTGGACACACGCTGCTCTGTGCTTGCTCAGGGTCTCAGCGTCCCCCGAGGCCTGGCGCCTGTCTGTGTGTGTCCAGGTCCTCGCGGTGGGGCGCCGAGGTCCACTCCTTGGCTGTCAGAGGGGCCAGCCCTGTGGGTCGCGTCCCGGGGCTCCCTCACGGCAGCTGGCAGGAGGGCCTGATGGAGTGCACGGAGGCTGGACCAGGACAGGTTGTGTGTCAGGTGGCATCTACACCTCTGTCCCGTGGGTGTACAGGACGGCTCACCACCCGCACCCACGCTCCAGGGGACACGGCGCCAGACCCTGGGCAGCAGCCAGGGGCTGAGGCCCAGTGGCCCTGAAGGGCTGTTTTCCCTAACACTGCTGTCAATCTCGAGGGCTCTGAGCTGGCCACCTCATGTTTCCTGCTCAAAGACCACATCCTGGCCCAGACCCCCTCAACCTTCTGGGGCGCCCCCGCCGGGACCCCCAGCTGGGCCTTCTGTTTGGCGCTGACTCTGGTGCGCACAGTAGGTGCTCAGCAGAGGTCTGCTGCGGGTTCCGTGCCTGTGGTTTCCTGCCTGTGAGCCAGGCTGCCGGAATGTCTGAGTCTCAGCAGCGGCCCGGCTCAGCCACGCCTCCTGGGACGGGAGGACCCCGGGTGCTTCTCTTCTCCCCTGGACGACTGGACAGAGGCGTGTGGGCACCACCCGTCACCTGAGGTCCTGGGAAGGCCACAGGGGGTCACTGCAGACTGGGCGCCCCAGGCTCCTAGCTCAGGGAAGGGGCTGGTTGGTCCCCTCCAGACGGAGAGCCAGCCCTGGGCCCCTTTGTCCCCAGCCAGCACAGCCACAGCATCTTCCCTCTTGGACGCCAGAGTGCTGGCCTGGCGGTCAGAGGAGGCAGCGAGGACGGAGAGGGCGGGGAGGCGGAAGGAGGCATCAGCTCTAATACAAACCAGTTAGGAAAACAGGAGGAGCTGGGCCTCTCCAGCAGCCAGCCAGGCAGGGCTTGTTTTTCCAGAACTGAAAGACCTAGGGAGGAGCTGGGGACAGGTTCTGGTTCCAGTTTGGAAAAGGGGCTCCACCCTGCGGGGGCCTGGATGCTGCTAAGAAGAGGGGTCCCTTAGGTGGGGCGGGCTGCGGCCTGTCTGTGTCACCCTCATTCCCTCCAGTGGCGGCGCAGGCGGCCTTCTCCCGGCCCTCAGCCCTTGGGGACGAGGCAGGGGTTCGAGGGTGCGAGGGTGAGATCCTGGCCCACCAGGGATCTGGGCCTGTCACCATAATTCAATCCAAATGGGTGTTCCAGAGAACACACTGTGGGTTTGGTTGTTTGGATTTTCTGAGGTTTGCCGAGGCAGGAGTGGGCTTGGTGCGTGCTCTGTCATTTTCCGTTTCTTTATGTAACTTTGACGTTTCTCCAGAGCTTCAAATTTGTGCCTCTGTGGTCTCCACACCCTCTCGGCCTTCCCCCCGGGCGGGGTGCTCCCAGAAGCCCGTGCCTGGTCGAGCTTTGTGGACTGCCCGCCCCGTGGTGGGGCTGCCTGTCTGCTGGTCCCTTAGCCAGCTGCCCTGGATGCACAGGTATCTGAGAACATGCTGTCCCCATTTCACAGATGACACAAAGCAGCCCCAGAGAAGGTTCCACCCAGGTTAGGCGGAGGGAGCCTGGGCTTCTCGGGTTCTGGCCCGGGAAGCCTGTCTGCTGGCCGTGGAGGCGGGATGCCTGGACGCTGTGGTCAGCTGCCCACGTGAGGAAAACCTGGCGCAGTGCCCCCACAGAGGGGCAAGAAGATGCTCACCCCAGAACCCTAGCCCTGCAACTGCCCAGGGCACCTGGAGGTCAGCATTCACACAGCATCTGGGGCTGTGGCCACAGGCCCTCGAGCCCCCTAGGGGCTGGGCTCCTGCTGCCTCTCCAGGACCCAGGCCAGAGGGGCCGGGCTGTCCCATCAGGGACAGAGTGGCCGAGGCCCTCCCTTCCCCGCCAGGCCAACCAAGGATGGGGAGACACGGAGCCTGGCAGGAGCCAGAGGGGCGGTCTGCAGACTGTCGACCCAGCCCAGGGCCCCGTGATGTCACGGTGGGGCTCGGGAGGGGCAGGGGCTGGCTGCTTTTCTGGAAGGCAGAGGCAGACAAAGCGAGGCCAGGCAGGCGTCATGGAGCTCTGCTCCCACGTCCAGCTCTGGAGGCTCGCACTTCTGCTCGGTGAGTGCTGGGGGGTGGGGTGGGGAGGCAGCAGCCCGGGCCCTGTGCTCGGGCAGAGCCGTCTGAGTTCCACCTGGGAGGCAGTGCATGCCTGGTGGGAAAGGACAAGTCTGGGACCTCGGAGGAGCAGAGCACATGATAAGGTCCAGGACTCAGCTGCAGTGGGGGACCTGGGCAGAGACCTTGCTGCTGAGCCTGGGCCAAGGGCAGGGGGAGGTGCACCATCCTGGGGTCTCTATGAGGCCGTCAGCCTGGGCTTCTCCTGGCTGTCAGGAGGGCCTGGGGACTGTGGGTCTGCTCAGTCCTGCCCCTGCCCCCGCCCGCTGACCGCACATTCCTCCTATCCCGGGCGCTGAGCCCATCTCAGAGCTGAGCAGGAACGAGGCTGTGGGTGGGGGTGGAGCGGCATGTCCGTGTCCAGCCTCCTGGGCTGCAGCCAGCCGCCCTCCAGGAGAGGAGGGGTGCTGGCCCTGAGCAGGGGCTCCCTGAGCCTGAGAAGCCCCAGGGCCCAGCGGCTGGCAGGTGCACATCAGCTCCGGGCAGCTCTGCTGCTGAGGGCGGCCCTGGTCACGAGCATGTGCTGAGCACGGTCAGTGAAGGGGCTGGTCTGCCCCATGCGCTCCTGGGGTAGTGCCAGCGTCCTCGTCCCAGAGGGCAGGGCCAAAGGGCTGGCCCTGGCCACACAGTTCTCCCAAGTTCTCCGGCTGTGCCCCTATCTGTGAGTGGGTGTTATTAGGACCTGCCTCAGATCTAGAAGTGACCAGGGAGCCAGTGGGGCCTGGGCTGACGGGGACCTGGAACGAGGCTCAGGGACTCCCTCCTTCCAGATTCTGCTGTCCTGTCCTTAGGTCAGTAAGCCCCCTCCCCCGGGACCGACACAGCACCCTCTCCCGAGGGGCCAGCCGGCCCATGTGGGGCCCCTCAGTCCCTCCAGTGGTGCCCCTCCCACCAGGGCTGGCGGGGGCCGCGACAGCTGGCAGTGCTGTGGTGTCCGAGTCCATGGTCAGCGGGGCGGCCGGCGGCCAGGCCGTGCTGCGCTGCCAGAGTCCACGCATGGTGTGGACCCAGGACCGGCTGCACGACCGCCAGCGCGTGGTGCACTGGGACTTCAGCGGCAGCCCTGGGGGGCCCGCGCGCCGGCTGGTGGACATGTACTCTGCGGGCGAGCAGCGGATATACGAGCCGCGTGACCACGGGCGCCTGCAGCTGGCGCCCTCCGCCTTCCACGACGGGAACTTCTCGCTGCTCATCCGCGGTGCGCCGGGGGGTGGGGGTGGGGGGCGGGGGCGGGACGGGCGCCAGGCGGACCCCGGAGCTGACCGGGTCTCTGGGTGCGCAGCGGCGGAGGAGGCGGACCAGGGCCTGTACACCTGTAACCTGCACCACCACTACTGTCACCTCTACGAGAGCCTGGCCATCAGCCTGCAGGTCACCGATGACCGTGAGTGTGCCCCCCCCGCCCCGCCCACCACAGCCGCCCGGCGCCCCTCCAGGGCCCGGCGGCCTGGCGCTGACCGCCCGCACCCCGCAGCCCGGGCGGCCGGCGCACACTGGGACGGCGAGAAGCAAGTGCAGGTGGTGGAGCTCGGCCGGCCGGTGCTGCTGTCCTGCGTGAACCGCGCACACGTGTGGAGCGACCGGCACCAGGAGGAGGCGCAGCAGGTGGTGCACTGGGACCGGCAGCCGCCGGGCGTGCCGCACGACCGCGCCGACCGCCTGCTGGACCTGTACGCGTCCGGCGAGCGCCGCGCCTACGGGCCGCCCTTCCTGCGCGACCGCGTGACTGTGGGCATAGACGCCTTCGCCCGGGGCGACTTCTCGCTACACATCAGCCCGCTGGAGCCCGCCGACGAGGGCACCTACTCCTGCCACCTGCACCACCACTACTGCGGCCTGCACGAGCGCCGCACGTTCCGCCTGAGCGTCGCCGAGCCCGCCGCCCCGCGGCCCCGCGCAGACTCTCCCGGCAACGGCTCCAGCCTCGGAGGCGGAGGCGGCGCCGGCGCCACGGGCCCAGGTGCGGGAGGCTGCGGGGCCACGGGCTCTCCGGGCAGCGCCCTGGAGGCGCGCAGGGCAGGCCCAGCCCGGCCCCTCCCTGTGCCGCCGCGCGGGCCTGGGCCTGGGCCTGACGTGAGTGTGGCGTGCCCCTCACACTGCCCACTCCTGAGGCCACTCCTGCCCTGCCCACAGACCCCACCCTGGCTCGAGGCAGCAGTGTTGTCAACGTCATCGTCCCCGAGGGCCAGTCCCACTTCTTCCAGCAGCTGGGCTACGTGCTGGCCACGCTGCTGCTCTTCCTGCTGCTGCTCATCACTGTGGTCCTGGCCACGCGGCAGCGCCGCCGCGGAGGTGAGCCCAGACGCAGCCGAGGGCCCGAGTCTTGTGCAGGTGGGGCCCGCAGGGCAGGGCGGACTGCCCCAGTGTGGTCTCCCTCCCCAGGAAGCGAGTACGTGGACAAGAAGTCAGGGGCGCCCAACTGGTGAGTGCCGCTCCCGGCCCCGCCCTCCCGCCGCCCCAGGGCCACTCTAAGCGCCCACCACTGCCCCCTCAGGAAGGACGTGAGCATGGCAGAGTTCGCAGTGCCCACGGGGGACCAGGCCCGCTACAGGAGCGAAGACATCCAGCTAGGTGAGGCCCCGCGCCAAAGGGCACACTGGTCCCCGGTCCGGGCGGGGGCCTCCCTGCACACTCACCCTGCTCTCTCTGCACAGATTACAAAAACAACATCCTCAGAGAGAGGGCTGAGCTGGCACACAGCCCCCTGCCCGCCAAGAACATCGACCTGGACATCGGTGAGTGGTGCTCAGCCAGGCTGGCCCGTCACTGCGCCCCGCTCACAGCAGGGCGGCCGTCCCCTGCAGAAGGGGAGCCGGGCAGCCTTACGTGTCCCATGGAGGGGCAGAGGGCTGAACCCGCCTGTCTCCTTGTCTTCCAGAGTTCAGGAAGGAGTACTGCAAATAAGGTGACCCAGGCTCCTGCTGGGCCAGAGCTCTGCCCTTCCTGTCCATCTTGAAGGACACCCTCCTGGCCCTCCCTCCGCTCCCCCTGTGCCCTCCAGCGGCTGGTCCCGCTGTCCCAGAACTTGGCCTGGATTAGCGCAAGCCAGGCTGCTTCCAGACCCTCACAAGGAGCCAGGATGTGACCGGGCCCTCCAGCACACCCGGGCAGGTGCTGGCCGGCTCCCACATCCACTTGTGCCCCCCAAGCACCCCAGCCAGGCCCCCACTGACGTGGTCGAGCCCTCCGGCTGGCCTGGCCTGTGCCTGCTGGAGGCAGGAAGCGGCTCTTAGAGGGGTCAGCCTCAGGGCTGCACTCCCTCACCCTTCACTTCTCCCTCTGGCCTGGCCGCTGTGTGCTGGCTGCAGAGGGGCCTGAGAACCCTGGCAGTCCCAGCTGAGGCTCCACTGAGCCCTCGCTGCATGGCCTGGGGCTGCCTGGGCCCCACCACTTCCACCCCAAGCCCTTTCCAACAGCCGCCACGATAGCCACTGGGCTCCTTGTGACTTGTGATCTCGAACCCCCTTCCCGAGACCCCTCCCTGGGCTGGAGTCTGGGGCTGGGGCCTCATTTGGCTTGTTTTGGCCAGAAGACAGGGGAGGGGTGAAGATGTTTCTGCTGGGGGTGGTGCCCTTGATAATAAAAATCTGATTTCCCACATGGCCAGGTCTGTCTCTGGGGGTGTGACCCCAAGTCTCCCTCCCTGTCCCCTGAGGTTGCGTCATCCCCCACTTCTCTGATGAAGGTTTGGGTCTGGGTGTCTGGAAGGGCGGCCCCACTTTCAGTACTTCCTGGGGCTCCTCTGGACATGGAGGAAGCAGGCGTGGGGTGCAGACAGGGGCGGCACAGGCTGGTAGGGGTGTCTCTGTGCCCCCACCCCTGACACCACCTTTGAAACTCTCCCAGGACAGGAGGGGCAGGACAGGCAGCAGAGGAGGGGCTACCAGGGGAGTGTTTTGTTTGGGGGTGTGCTTCCCTCCCCCCGCCAGGCCATATTGCCACTAACAAGGTGCCTCTAGTAAGGGCTTAGGTTTCGGGCACAGCTGTCTCTCCCGGCTGCCCCCGGGCCCAGTTCTGACCACATCAGTGTCTCACAGCGGGGCCCAGAGCCTCTGGCTCCCGGCCTGTCTCCTGTGATGCGGTGAGTGTCCGCTGGAGAGTCCGGCCCAGGCCAGAGTGCAGCTGGGTGGCAGAGCCCTGCATCCTTGTCTGGCCTGGGGAATGCTGGTCCACGGTCAGGGTCAGCCCTGGGGGCAGGGACTGTCTTACATTCCCTGGACATTCAGCAGAGCACTCTGTGAACCTGTCCTCAGGCTCCCTCTAGGGAAAGAGGACTGAGGGAGAGGGCCCGGGGTCTTCTGGGTGGTGCCGCCCCTTCCGAGGCTGGCGAGTGAGTGGTGCGCAGGACCCGGGGCCAGGCTGACCTAGGAGCAGTCCCCAAGCTGGATCGGGGACTTAGGCAAACTAGCTGTTGCGGTCAGTGCCAGGGGCTCTTCCTCTGCCAGCCCACTGCCCAGCCGTGGTCGAAGGCAGAGGGCAGCCCAGGGTCCTGCCGGCCTCAAGGGGGTGCTAGGGGCTGGTGGCGGGGGCGGGGGTACTGGTCACCAAGCCTCCAGGGAGCCCCGCGGGGCTCTGCTCTCAGGACCCATCCAGGGCCTCCCTCTCCAGTCTCGGAGGCTCCGACTCCCTCCAGTGGCCTCAAGCCTTGGGGGCGGGGGCGTGGAGCAGCGCGGGGCGGGAGGGGCGCCGCGGGGTTTCGGGCCTCCGCCTCCGCGCGGCCGCAGCTGGGCCCTGGCACCGCACGCGCGCCGGCCCGGCAGACGCAGCTGTGGGCGCGGGTCGCCGTGGCCGCGCGTCCTGGGCTCCCGGGAGGACTCGGAACGCTCGGCGCGCCCGCCGCCCGCGCTCCGACCCGCCGCGCAACCCCGGGGGCGGGGCGACCCTCGAGCGAGCTGCAGGCGCCCCCGCGAGCTCCCGGGAGGTGGCGGCCGGCGGACCACGGCCACGGCCGCGCGGACACCGCGGGCGCACAGCCCGCAGAGCCCTCCCGGGCGCGCCCGGCGCCCGGCGCCCGGCGCCAACTGCGGCTGCGCGCTGCGCCCGTGACGTCAGGCCCGCCGGCTCGCGGGCGCCCCCGGCGGGCGGGCGGCGGCAGGACGCGCGGCCCCTTTAACTGCGCGGCCCGAGGGGGCGGCGGGCCGGGCCGGGCCGGGGCGGATGGGCGGCCGCGGGCCGCGGCAGCTGCCGGGCGGCGCGCGCGGGGCCGGGCGGGGCGGGCGGCGGGCGGCGGCGGCGGCGGCGGCGGCGGCGGCGGCGGCGGCGGCGGCGGCGGCGGCGGCGGCGGCGGCGGCGGCGGCGGCGGCGGCGGCGGCGGCGGGCGGGGCGCAGGCCGGCGGCGGGCAGCGCGCCCGCGTCCGAGCCCGGCCGGCCCTGAGCGAGCGCCGCGCGGGCCCCCGCCATGGCGGAGACCAAGATCATCTACCACATGGACGAAGAGGAGACGCCGTACCTGGTCAAGCTGCCCGTGGCGCCCGAGCGCGTCACGCTGGCCGACTTCAAGAGCGTGCTCAGCAGCCGGCCGGCGCACGCCTACAAATTCTTCTTCAAGTCCATGGACCAGGACTTCGGGTCAGTGGGCCGCGCGCGGTCCCGGCCGGCCGCCGCACCGCGCGTGTCCCGGCGCCTGTCGCTCGGCCCTGCCGGTGCCCCGAGCTCGCGAGCTCTGGCCGCTGGGCCGGCGGGCAGTGACAGTCCTGGCTGCCTCCTTCCCCGCCGGCCCGCGGCCCGAGTGTGTGTGGGCTGCGGGCCCAGGCTACCCGTGGCCCCTCGGGTCACCTGTCAGACGCAGGGCGCGCTGGCTCCCTTCTGTGGCGAGCAGGTGCGCGGGGCTGGTCTCCGCAGCCTGGGTCAGAGGAGGCGGGTGAGGAGGGACGCAGGGCCCCGCCACCGGGGCCCCCGGTTGGAAGGGGTGGGTAAATGCAGTGCGGGGACAGGGCTGTGGAGGAGTCTGCTGGGCTCCACAGGCTCAGGACGGTGGTCTTCCCTGCCCCTTTCTCCAGGGTCCTGACGACAGGCCAGAGGTCAAGGGCCACTGGGGACCACCCCTGCCTGGGCTTGCTGGTTGCTGGGTGTCTGTCCTGGGTGAGCCACAGAGCACTTGGGCTCCTGGGCCATCCACTTACTCGGGGCAGCCTCTGGGTCAGTGTCCCCCAGGCTGGCCTTAGTGGTGGCTGACCTGGCTGAAGAGACGCCGGACTGGGCCTCTGGGGCGGTGAGCAGGAGGCTGGCTGGCTGCTCCAGGCCTGACCCAGCACTGCCTGGAAATCTGAGTCTCCTCAGCAGCACAGGGGGGGACCAAGGCCTCGCGGGCCCAGCAGGTGTGCCCGGCCCCTCCCAGGCGACGTGTTCTTGTGGTGGCCGCTGCGCAGCACTCTGACATTGAGGCCATTTCCTGGGCCCTGGGCTGCCCCAGGTCCAGTCAAGCTGGGGTCGCTCTGCGGCTCCCGGGGGACTCAGGGATGTTTGGGCAACTGGACTCGTACCCCCCCACCCCAACTCCAACACCAGGAAGAGGCAGACAGGAGGGTGCGCCCTTGGCAGGCTCTCCGCTGGCCCCAGGCCCTCCTGCTGCTCAGGTGCGGCGCTGGGCCTTGTTTCAGGGAGTCTGGCCTGGCTGCCCCCGGCCCTCCTGGGCCACCTCGCAGTCCATGCCTTTGGGCCGGGGCTGCTTTGTGAGTTGGACGTGTGGAAGGGTGCCTTTGTTTTTAACTTTGTTATTGTAACAAAAATTACAGCCCAGGGCACTGTCAAGTTTCAAGGCAGCACCCCAGACCTTGCTCTGGGGCTCTGGGGCATGTGCTGAAGGGCCTGTGGCCTACCCCTGTGCCCGACAGGTGTCATACACTGCCCACACATGGCAGAGGCCCCCGGGCAGGGCCTGCCTGGTTTGTAGGCCCTTTGGGTGCCCGGGCCCGGAGTGGGTGGGCAAGCAGAGGTTGGGTTGAAGCAAGTTTGGGACCGGGCTGTTGGCAGGGCGACCGAGGTGCGCGAGGCTGGGCCCCACTAGGGGGTGGATTGGGGTGACCGCGAGAGGCAAATGAGCAGACAGTTTGCCATTTTCCTCCCACACCTCTGGCTGGCAACTAGGTGACCTCAAGAACCTGGCCACCCCGGCCTCCTCTCCTGAGTCCCACTCACTATCCGGTCAGGTGCTCGTGGGAAGAATTCTCTCTGGAAGGGGCAGAGGAGTCCCTCTGACCAGCACAGATGGGAGCAGGAGGCTGCTGGGCAATGCACAGATACGCCTGGAGGCCAGAAAGAGGGAGGCAGGGCAGCCCAGGTGAGGCTGGGGCAGCGGCTCCCACATGGGAGCAGTGCCCTCAGGTCTGGAGCTGCAGAGCACCTGGTGTTAACAGTTTCCTACCCCAGCCGGTTCCTGAGTCTCTAAGCCTGTTTCTGGACACCGCTGGCCACTGGGCAAGGGAGAAGATCTGAGGCGGGGCCACCCCCAAGCTCTGGGTCAGAGGTTCCCACGGCGCCTTTGAGTTCTGTGCCCAGCTCCCCTTCCCTGAAAGTCGTGGCTGTTGGGCCTAGCAAAGCGGGGGCGGGTCTCTGGACCTGTGGTGGGCGGCCTGGAAGCCAGGCATCTGGGGAGTGAATGCAGGGCAGTGAGTCTGAGCCCAGCCTTTGAGCCGAGAGGGTGTTTGGCTCTTGACCCACTGTGGCCCGGGCCTCTGCCATTCCTGGCTGGACTTGGCACTCAGTTTGTCTGCCTGGTGGTGGCTTTGGCTCCTCTGAGGTCCTGTGGCCCAGGGCCAGGGGCTGAGGCCAGTCGGGAACTGTGTTCTCTGGGGCCACCTGCCCGGGTCCTGGGGGTGTGCTATGGGGCTGTGCCATCAGGTTCAGTGCCCCCCGCAACACCGGGAGGGTCCACACGGGTCTCCCTGGAACTCGTGGCCAGGGCCCCATGGTGGGCATGCTGGGAGGTGACGGACAGCCAGAGGTGGCAGGGCTTAGAGGACTGTGACCCTGACGGCTGATCACGGGGCAGCTCCAGTCAGAAGGGGAGACGGGAAGGTTCCGTGACTGAGGGTCCTGCTGTGGGAGCCAGAGAGGACGCTGCTGCCTTTGGGATGCTCCTCTGCTGTTGTGCGACACCCACTATGCCAGCTTCCTGCTCTTCAGCGGGGGTCCCTGTGCCCTGGGGACACATTTGGGGCTGTCCCTTTGGAAAGGGCTGGTCCGTGTCATGCTGTGGCTGCTGGGCGCACTGCAGCTCCCTGGCCCAGCTCTGGAAGATTCCTGGCCTGGGTGAGTCTGCGGAGGTGGTGGGTGGGACATCACCAGTTCAAGGCTAGCCAGGCTCTCACCAGGAATTCTGAGGTTGGGACACACTGCCAGTGGAGTGCCCTGAGCGGCTGCCCCCTGCATCAGTGGACACTGCAAATGAAATCTGTTCTCCCCGTTAGGGGCTGGCCCTCGAGCTCCCAGACGCCGCTGTCTGTGGCCTGGGGAGAGTAGAAGCCCCAGTCCTGGGGCCTGGCATCAGCCCCCAGGTGGAAGGCAGGACGCTCTGTCCTGCAGGTTGGAGGACTTGGGCCAATGGGGCAGAGTTCACGCACAGTGTGGGCACAGAGGCTTCAGGCAGCCTTGGGGGAGGGTCATCTCGAGGACCCGGCTGGGTGACACTGGGGGCTCCTGGGTCGTGCTCTGGGGGAACCTGGTGGACTCAGCGCTAGGAGCCTCCCTTCAGTGAAATTAGAGGCCGGCTCTGCTGCTGTGGGCACTCAGTGGGGCGCTTCCAGCCCACCAGACCTCCAGGAGGCTTGCTGTCGCTGGCAGAGCCCGGTGTCCACGCCGTCCCAAGTCTCCCTGTGGTGACAGTTTCTCCTGTGCTCCTGGCTGAGTCCTGACAGGGTGTGGCCTTTCCCGGAGGGCAGCTCTGGCTGTGTGGTGGGGGTGTCCCAGCCCTGCTCACTGGGAGGGGCCTGAGAGATGACCCTTTCTGCACTTGGAGTGTCCCCTCATAAGTGCATGTGTGGATGACCCTGGGAGGCATCTGGGGGCCGGCCACAGGACCCCTCCCTCCCTGATTGTCCACTCACTCTGCCCTGAGCTCTGGGGCCCCTCCCTGCAGGTGCAGGGGACGGGGGCCTTGCTCCTTGGGGTTGGGGGTGCTCTCCTGTGGGGGTCTCCTGCCCCTGTTGATGTCCTTTAGTGGCTGAGGGAGGGGGCTGGGCCTGGCGGGCACACACTGCTTCCTGCCTAGTCTCCCGGTTCCGGTTCCGTTTCCCACTGGGCCCAAGGCCTGGATACGGAAATCACACCCACCGTGCAGGGCGGGGCTGGGCTCCCAGGGCAGAGAGTCACTCGGCCTCCTGCGGCTGCTTCAGGCCCCGCCCCACCCTCCTCTGCCCTGCCCTGCCCCGCCTCCGCCCTCGGGCCTTGCCACTGCCCTCCTCTGGCTCTGCCCCCACCCTCCTCAACTCCTGAACTCCTGTTCTGACCCCAGGGTCATGGGTCTCCTTCCCGGTGGTTAGTGGTTAGTGGTTAGTGCGGCCTCCGTGTCCTGTCTGCCTGGGCACCTCCCCACCCCCAGGTTCCTCTGAGCAGGGACAGAATTAAAACAGACTGAGCAGCTGGACACTGGGCATCAGTGGGGCTGGTGGGGCTTGCTGACCTGCCCTTCACGTCTTGAGCTGGGGTCATCTTGTGAGTAGGGGCTGCTTCTGTGTCTGGTTGAGCGGACTAGCCGAGAAGGAGGTGGCCTGTCCTTGGAGTGTGTATGTTGGTCTCTATGCGCCGCCTCCTCCATCTCCTGTGCCATCCTCCTCACACCCCCATACCCTGGGGCACAGTCACAGAGCCAGGCAGGTGGTGAGCCTGGGGAGCGATACACCCCAGAGTCTGCACCCCAACCTGACCACGGCAGGGGTCCTCGGGAGGACAATGAAGGTCCTTCCTTCCGGGAGGGGCAGCCCATACTGACATCTGGTCGAGGCGGCTGCCCTGGGCTGGTGGGTGCACCAGACAAGGGCTGGGGGTCTCAGCTCTGTCTGCCCACAGGGTGGTGAAGGAGGAGATCTCAGACGACAACGCCAAGCTGCCCTGCTTTAATGGCCGTGTGGTGTCCTGGGTGAGTGCCCACAGGGCTGAAGCTGCTCGGGGGTGGGGCGTGGCTGGGAGAAAGAAGGGGGTTACCTGTGCCAGGTGGGGTGCTGGCAGGAGCATGTCCCTGAACTCCCTGCTCTCCTGCAGCTGGTCCTGGCTGAGGGCACGCACTCGGACTCAGGGTATCAGGGCACCGATGGCCTCGCAGACCTGCCCCCGCCTCTCGAGCGGGTGGGCGGCATCGGGGACTCCCGGCCCCCCTCCTTCCAGTAAGGACTCAGGAGGTGGGGGGCTGTGCCCAGTGGTCCTGCGGGCCCTTGTGGGGAGGGGATGGTCCACAGGTCCAGCCCTGGCAGGTGGGTGGACAAGGGCCCTGCTGGAACCGGGGTCCTGCCAGGCAGGGATGAGGCGCTGAGGGTGTGCAGACATCGATGGCCTGCCCAGCCCACGCTTTTCTGGTCGACACAGCCCGAATGTGGCCAGCAGCCGTGATGGGATGGACAATGAGACCAGCACGGAGTCCATGGTCAGCCACCGGCGGGAGCGAGCCCGACGCCGGAACCGCGAGGAGGGTAATAGCCACGGCCCCTGGGCCCAGGGTGCACCCAACCCTGCCCTTCCAGTGCATCATCTGGCCTGGTGGTGCCAGGCCCCCAGCGGCCCCAGCAAGCCTGCAGGCACCTGCTCCCAAAGCAGCAGGCTCAGCCCACACGGCCACCCTGCCCACAGGGACCTCAGAGTCATCTCCTCTCCCCGCTGCTTCCACAGCTGTTCGGACCAATGGGCACCCGCGGGGGGACCGGCGCCGGGACCTGGGGCTGCCACCTGACAGCACGTCCACCGTGCTGAGCAGTGAGCTCGAGTCCAGCAGCTTCATAGACTCAGATGCCGATGATAACACGAGCCGGTGAGCTGGCCTGCACGGCGTGTGCGCGTCTGCGCGTTGTGTATGGGGCTTGCCCGGTGTGCGCGCCCTGTGCGGTGTGTGCGGGGCCTAGGCGGCATGTGCCACGTGTCTGCATGGCATGTGTGGGGTCTGCACGGCGTGCACACCTCTGCGCACAGATGCGTTCCCAGCCAGGCCTGCTGTGCGCATGTGTGCGGGGCCTGCGCGACCGTGGGCATCCGTGTCGTGCTCTAGCGGGGTTAGTGAGAGGGTCACTGGCGGATGAGTGCTGTGCGGCAGGCTCCTGGCCCTGTAGTCCTGCCTGGCCCCTCTGTCCTCAGTCTCCCGATTGTGTGGACCAGAGCGGGTGCCCGGAAGCCTCTGCCTTGACCTCTGTGCCCGCAGGCTGAGCAGCTCCACGGAGCAGAGTACCTCCTCCCGGCTCATCCGCAAGCACAAGCGCCGGAGGCGGAAGCAGCGGCTGCGGCAGACCGACCGCGTAGGTGGCCCCGGGCTGCGGGTGGGCTCACCCGCCCAGCGAGCCTGCCTCCTCACCCTCTCCCTCCGCAGGCCTCCTCCTTCAGCAGCATCACGGATTCCACCATGTCGTTGAACATTGTCACTGTCACCCTCAACATGGGTGAGGCCTGGGGCCCTGGCAGGGCTGAGGGGAAGGCGGGGCACCTACTGGCCAGCTGCTCACCCACCCTCCCCGCAGAGCGGCACCACTTCCTGGGCATCAGCATTGTGGGCCAGAGCAATGACCGGGGCGATGGCGGCATCTACATCGGCTCCATCATGAAGGGCGGCGCCGTGGCTGCCGACGGCCGCATTGAGCCCGGGGACATGCTGCTGCAGGTGCGCGGCGGCGGGAGGCTTGGCGGGCTGGTACCCCCTCTGTGGCTGAACCCCTTCCTCCCAGGTGAACGACGTCAACTTTGAGAGCATGAGCAACGACGACGCCGTGCGGGTGCTGCGGGAGATCGTGTCCCAGACGGGGTGAGGGGGAGGGGTGTGGCCGGGGTGGGATGGGGCCCTGGGGCCTCGCCTGCGTGACTCACCCACCTTGTCCCACAGGCCCATCAGTCTCACTGTGGCCAAATGCTGGGACCCGACTCCTCGCAGTTACTTTACCATCCCGAGGGGTGAGTGGCCGCCCAAGGCTGTGGGGGAAACGGGTGCCCAGGCCGAGCTGAAGAGCCTCTCTCTGCCCATGTGCTGACTCTTCCCTTCTGTCCATCTGTCTGTTCCCACGTGACGCTGCCCAGCTGACCCGGTTCGGCCCATCGACCCGGCTGCCTGGCTGTCCCACACAGCGGCGCTGGCCGGAGCCCTGCCGCGCTATGGTACGAGCCCCTGCTCCAGCGCCCTCACGCGCACCAGCTCCTCCTCACTAACCAGCTCTGTGCCTGGCGCCCCACGTAAGTGGCAGCTGAGCGGGCAGGGGACAGCACCTGGGTGAGGAACCGTGGTGGCACCCGCCCGCAGAGCACCCTGGGAGCGGTCCCGGCCCGGGCGTGTGCTGTGGAGCACAGGCTGCCACGTGTGTCCAGCAGCACTGACAGGTGTCACAGCCCCATCTGCACAGTGGGAGACTCCTCACCCATCTGGGGTCCCCATCCTGGCGTGTCCTGGCGGCGTGTCCTGGCGTGTAGAGAGGCAGGGCACGTGTGAGGTCCCCAGCTGCTCTTCTGCTGCTAACACGACTAACAGCCTCGGCTGGCGGGAGGGGCTCCTGTCTGCCTCAGCCGGGGGGTGGGAGGCGGGCCCCACGCCCACCCCACGTCGGCTCCCACCCAGCGCCTGCTCGCCCTCGCCATCTGGCTCTCCTGCAGCGGATTCTGGCTGAGCCCTGCCTCGGTGCAGCGGACGGGGCCTGGAGTCCCCAGGCCCCTGTGCATCGCTGCTGGGCTGAGAGCTGTGCCTTGCAGAGCTGGAGGAGGCCCCGCTGACTGTGAAGAGCGACATGAGCGCCGTCGTTCGGGTCATGCAGTTGCCGGACTCGGGTCTGGAGATCCGAGACCGCATGTGGCTCAAGATCACCATCGCCAACGCTGTCATCGGTGAGTGCTCCCCGTGCCGCGGGGCCTGCCCGGGCAGCCCTGGGCTCTGCGCTGACCCGTGTCTGGCCAGGGGCGGACGTGGTGGACTGGCTGTACGCCCACGTGGAGGGCTTCAAGGAGCGGCGGGAGGCGCGCAAGTACGCCAGCAGCCTGCTGAAGCGCGGCTTCCTGCGGCACACCGTCAACAAGGTCACCTTCTCCGAGCAGTGCTACTACGTGTTCGGGGACCTGTGCAGCAGTGAGTGCAGGCCGCGGGGCGGGTCCCGGAGGAGGGCGCGCCGGGCCACCCTCACTCGCCCTCCCCTCCCACCAGACCTGGCGGCCCTGAACCTCAGCAGCGGCTCCAGTGGGGCCTTGGATCCGGACACGCTGGCCCCTCTGCCCCACCCAGCCGCCCCCTGGCCCCTGGGCCAGGGCTACCCCTACCAGTACCCGGGGCCCCCGCCCTGCTTCCCGCCAGCCTACCAGGACCCGAGCTTCAGCTACGGCAGTGGCAGTGCCGGGAGTCAGCAGAGTGAAGGTGAGTGGCTGGCACACAGGTGCCCGGCCCCCGCCGTCTGCCGCCTGGCTCTGCCCTGTGTGCTCGCACCTGCTCTGCGCGCGCGTCGGGTGGGGCCTGGCGGGCTGAGTGGTGAGGGGCACAGAAGGACCCTGGCGGCTTCGGTGGTTCAGTGTGCAGGGTTGCTGTCTCAGGCGTGGAAGAAGCAAGCGGCCAGGAGGTGGCGTGGAAGGGGTGGTTGACAGGGATGGGGTACGGCCCGGGCTGGGAGCACAGGGCCCCAGGACACAGGAGAAGACACGCCCCGCCTAGGCCTGCAGGGAGCCAGAGGCTCCGACAACTGTGTCTCTGCGCTGGGTGTGTGGGACACCCCTGAAGGGGGCCTGAGGTGGAGTGGGCGCCTGTGGGCCGGTGAGCACGAGCCCGTAGGTCTGGGAAGAGGGCAGCTGGCTGACCACCCAGGAAGTGATGGGGACAGAGCAGGTCAGGCAGCAGCAGGGTCTGAGGAGCAGCCGTCGGGCACAGGACGCCCCTGGGCCCTGCCTGGGCCCAGCTGTGCAGCTGGCCGGCCAGGTGGGCGCCCCGCTGGCCTGCTGTGTAACTCGTGTGTCCTTCCTTGTGCTGAGCAAGCCTTAGACTGAAGGACTAGCGGAGCGGACCCTCGGGGCCGGTAAGCCAGGGTTCTGCCCGGCATCCCTCTCGGCGTGTCCCCAGCCAGCCAGTGTCCTCAGGCCCTAGCATTTCCTGGGAACCCAGGACGGGCTGAGCCGAGTAGCTGGCCCGGGCCCCGGGGTCGGATGGAAGGTGGGTCTCTGGGTGGGGAGCCCAGGACGGGGGTGCTGGGCACACAGTCCCTCACCAGTGCCTCACTCCGCTTTCCCGCTGCAGAGCAGGCCCTCGGTTCAGGCATGGGGTGTGGTGTGGGGACACCGGCCTGGCCCCAGCGCCTCCCTGCTGCCGCTGCTCCTGCTTCTCTGGGCGGGGCCTCCCTGCCCCTGTGTCTGCATGGCTGCCCCCCCCCGGCTGGTGACCACCAGGTTCTGTCCTGGTTGCCCTGGCAGCGGTCAGTCCCCCGGAAGTAGAAAGGGCTGACAGCAGCTCTCTGCTTCCTCCGCCTTCTCCACGCCAGGAAGCAGGAGCAGCGGGTCTGCCCGGAGCGCTGGAGGGAGCAGCCGCCAGGTCCTGGGCCTCGACAAGGAGCGCCGGGCAGCGGGGGCCGGGGGAAGCGGCAGTGAGTCGGACCACACAGTGCCCAGTGTGGGGGGCAGCGGTGGCTGGCGAGAGCGTCCAGCCAGTCGGCTCAGCCGTGGCAGCAGTCCGCGCAGCCAGGCCTCAGTCCCCGCCCCAGGGCTCCCCCCGCTGCACCCACTGACGAAGGTGTACTCGGTGGCTGGGGGGCCTCCTGGGGGACCGCCAGTGCGGGAGCTGGCTGCCGTCCCCCCAGAGCTGACGGGCAGCCGCCAGTCCTTCCAGAAGGCCATGGGGAACCCCTGCGAGTTCTTCGTTGACATCATGTGAGGGGCGCCTTCCTGGCCCCGCCGCCACCGCTCCGAGAGCCCACTTAGCAGGGCTGTTGGTGGCTCGGCCCCTAGAAATACCGCAGGGAGGAATGGGAGCGCAGGTGGGAGGCAGCCATGTCCTTGCCGACTGCAGGGAGGGAGCCTCTGTCTCCTGTGCAGGCAGGTCTGACCTTCTCCCCCGCCCGCACCCCGCCCCGTGCCTAAGGGAACCCCAGGATAACTCCTTTGTCTGGAGGTGATGCCTTGGGTCCGACCCAGCTGCGAGGGGGCATCTGGACCCCTCGTCACACAGTTCACAGGCTCTCTCCACCTTACCCAGACTGGGGGCCCTCTTGGCATGGAAGTGAGCCCCCAGGTCCCATCTGGATGCCCAGGGCAGGAGTCTAATTTATTTATTTATTGCCTGGCCCATGTGCTCTGGGGAGGGGGCGGCCAAGTTAGTGGCCCCAGTGGCTGAAGAGTCTCTGCTGCCCCTCTGCTTCCCACGTCGGGTCAGCATGATGCAGGGACAGCAGCTTGTGTGAACATGGGGGTGTCGGGGTGACAAGAGTGGGTTGTGCCCGAGGGCATGGATGCACACAGCTGCTGCGGGTCGGGGTCTGTGCAAGGGGCCCTGGCCGCTCCGCGCTGTTCTGGGTCACTGCGCACACGCACTACTGCAGATACTGTGCGGAGTTGGGGTGTTGGCCCGGATAGCGGCTGCAGCTGCTTCTGTCTAAATGCTATTTTAAGCACTAAAAAGCATTTAATTTTGTGGGACTGATTTGTGCCTGTGTCCTTCTCAACTGCCGGTCTTCCTTGCGAGACTGAGGGGTGAGGTGCCCCGCGCAGCCAGGTGCTTGTGACGTCTGCTTCCTCCAGCTCCGCCTTGGGCACCTCCATGGTCATCACTCTCCGGCCTGTTCCCGCCGCCGGTGGGTGCTGGGTGGTCTCCTGTCCATGGTGCTGCTCCCAGCGCTGGGGCACTGGTGGTTGGCAGGGCGCTGGCCTTGGTGCTGACCCCGGCCGTGCAGGCCCTGTCCGTGGTGCTGTAGCACCCTGACCCCGCCCCACCCGCTGATCAGACCAGGTCAGGCAGAGGAGGAGACCCAGGTGCCCGTTCCGGCTCAGTCAGGGTCACCCTGCCCGCCACTGGGCCCACAGTCAGACCTGCATCCCTGCCTAGGGACCCCAGCCCACTCCCAACCTCCCATCCCCGCAAGGCCTCGGGTGTGCTCGGCAGACCCCAGGGTGGACTCCAGCCGAGGCTAACCAAGTGGGTGGCACTGAGCCTGGGGTGTGGCTTTCCCAGCCACAGGGGACCTCTTTCCAGACAGGGGGGCTGTCAGCTGGGCAGGCCCATGTCAGGGCTCAGCTGGCACAGGGGCAGAGCCTAGGGCCCCAGGTGGTGAGGTCTCATGAGGCTGAGGCCCCTCATGCCTGCTGCAGACCTGGGGGCACTTTGGGGTCAAGCAGCCAGTCTGGACTCAGACTCCGCTCTGAACAGAGCTAGGCACAGCCTGGTGGGGGCATCCGGCTCGGTCTGCCCTTGGGGGAGAGGTCAATGGCCAGTGGCCAGTCACTCATTTTTGCCTTGAGTCTCCTGCCCACACCCGTGGGCACCCTTTCCTCTGGCACTGCCGGGACTGCCCCTCAGGAAGAACTGGGGTGTGTTACACTCTGGCTGCCACAGCAGCAGGTAGCACTTGGGCAGGTGGAAGGTGGCCAGGATGCCCAGGACACAGAGGAGGACAGCACCCATGTGCACGGCCGGCTGGTAGGCCACAGGCACGTTGGCCAGGAGAGGCAGGAAAGAGACCCAGGTGGTGAAGTAGGTCAGCATGGCAAAGGTAAGACCATGGGCAGCGCTGTAGCGGCCAGGCTGACTCTGCGCCTGAAAAGTCAGCAAGAAGCAGAGCGAAGCCAGCGTGGCGTTGGTGGCATGCACCAGGCTCAGGCTGGCCCAGGAGTGCAAGCGACAGTGCACCAGCGCCTCAGTGGGTAGCACCTGCCAGTCTGTCACCACCTTTGGTGGGAAGGCCGCCAGGTACCAGGCACACAGCGCCGCCTCCGCCAGCATGGCGAGCAGCACCGCCAGCCACCCGCAGGGTCCCTGCAGGCGTGCACACAGTCGATGTGCCCAGCTGGGCGACAGCTCCGGCCCCACGAAGACCTGGGCCGCCTGCAGGGAGAGGGCGCTCAGGCAGCCCGTGAGCGGGAGGTGGAGCAGCAGCTGCTGGGCCCGGCAGCCGGCAGGACTGGGCCGCCCGGGAAGCAGGAGGGTGCTGAGGCAGACGAGCCCCAGGCAAGCCAGGCCAAAGCAGGCCCGAGGCCCGCCGGCAGCGCGCACCAGTGGGCTGTCCCGGTGCTGGAGGAAGAGCCCCAGGACAGCCAGCACGAGGCCCAGGGCCAGGCTGAGCAGCAGGAGCAGCACCAGCACCACCGGCTCCCCCCACGCCAGGAACTTGGGTCTGCGGGGGAAGCAGCGGGTGCTCCGGTCTGGGGACCACTGGTCCTGGTCGCACCGGGTGCAGAGAACATCATCTGTGATGGAGGAGAGAGGTCCTGAGACTACTGGCTTCCCTGGCCTTGAAGCCAGGACCCACCAGGACCCTCTGGCCCTGTGCTCCCGCCCCTTGGCTCCAGCGGCCCCGAGAAGCAGCTTCGGCTCACCTGGGCTGCGCTGGTAGCTGCCCGCCTTGCAGTCCACGCAGTCGTAGCAGCAGGAGTGCAGGCCCTTCACGCGGCGCACCTGGCCCTGCCCGCAGCGCCGTGAGCAGCGGGACACAGGTTCCTGGCACAGGGGTCTCGCTTGGGCTCTGCTCGGCAGCGCGCCCTCCCGAGGCCCGGGCGTGGCGGGCGAGCGGCTGTCCTCGGGGACACTCACCTCGCTTCCCGGCGTGTGCCAGTAGAGCCGGGAGCGCTGGAGCTGGAGGCGCCCATCGAAGGTGCCCACCGTGCGCAGCTCGGGCTCTGGGTCCCGCCACACCCACAGCTTCAGGTCGTAGTGCGCGCCCACGCTCCCGCTGGTGTCGAACTGCAGAGCCCGGCCGCGGGCTTGGAAGCGCATGTTGTGCATGTGCTCCAGGAGCTGTGGCGGACAGGCTGAGCCAGGTGTGGCCTCCAGCCCGGACCCCCACACCATCCTCTCCCCTCGGGGGTGCCCCGTGGCCCAGGGCGCAGCCACACCTGCCAGGGCTGCAGGGGCTGCCGGACGGGGCAGCCCGAGGGGCTGCAGAGCAGGGCACTGTGGAGGGCCTGCGCCACACCGTACACGGCCGCGTAGGCGGCGAAGGTCTGGTAGGTCAGCGGCCCCGCGGACACGTTCTCCAGCGTGACGTGGTCGCACTGAGGGCAGCGTGGCCCCACCACCTGCTCCTCGAGGCCAGGCTGCTCAGCGTCCAGTGAGGAACAGAAAGCAGGGTCGGCAGCCAGGGTCAGGCGCGCCTGGACGTAGGACGAGAGCTCGGGCAGGGGGGCGCCCTGCTGCAGGAAGCCGAGCACGGTGCCCACCCGGGCGATGCCGTGCAGTGTCAGGACCAGGTCCGAGGTCAGCCATGCCTCGCTGGCCAGCCACACCTTGGGCACGAGACCCCCGCGGATGCTGTCGCCGAGCAGGGCGTGGGCCGCGGGGGCGGAGGCAAACAGCACCACGGCCTGCGCGGTGCTCTGGTTCACCTGGCGGAGGAGGGCCCACGGGGCGCCCCGGCGCAGACCAGCGGCGCCAGGCAGCGGCGCCAGGCCCTCGAGCGCGATGCAGATGCCTCGTACGGTGGCCAGGCCAGAGAAGAGGCTCAGGCCCTGCCGGCCGTACTCGTCATCGCTGCCCAGGGCAGCCACCCAGTTCCAGCCGAGCTCCTCCAGCAGCTCCACCAGGGCCACTGCCTGCATGCGGTCGCTGGGCACCGTGCGGAAGAAGGACGGGAATGCCCCCCGGTCGCTCAGCCAGTCAGCGCTGGCCCCGTAGCTGACCTGCAGCATTGAGGGCCCCTCCTGGTTGGGAGGCTCCCTGGCGGGGCTGGGGGGCCGCGTGACGCTCAAGCGGGTGGCGCACCTGGGGCACGAGGAGGAAGCTGAAGAACTTGCCGGTGACCAGGGCGAGCTCGGACGAGTGGGGCCCGATGACGGCCAGCACCCGGGGCCGGTAGTGCGTGTAGTTGCAGGTGACGGCAACGTCGCGACTGCCCGCCTTGGCCGCAAACGTGAGGCTGGGCTTCACGGCCACCACGGGGTCCGAACAGGTGTCCAAGAGGTCGTAGCCCAGGCGCAGCCCGGGCAGCAGCGCCGACCCGTTGTTGATCTCCTCCACAGCCATCTTCGCGGCGAGCGCCCAGAGCAGGCCGCTGGCCGAGAACCTGGGGTCACACGGGCTACGGGAGGCGGGCACCCTCCCGGCTCACGCGCACCCCCCAGCCGCCCCCAGCCGGCCCTCCTACCTGCCGCAGACGGTGCCGTGGGGTGGTGTCCTGTTGCGGGGACCCGTGTCCTCGGCTGAGCCCAGGGGGAAGAGCCCACCCAGCACATAGTCCCCTTTCGTCCTGAGCTGGCGGGACAGGCACAGCGGGGCCCCTGCTGTGAGGCCCAGCAGCGCCATGAGGCCCAGGAGCGCAGGGCCTGACATGGCAGCGGCAGCGGCCAGCAGGAATGGCCAGGTGCTGAATCGGTGGGCCTGGATATGGTGCATCCGGCAGGAAGGGACAGAAGATTTGCTTAGCAAAACTGCTCACCGTCACCTGCCACATGGGGGCCCAGGAGATGCCCCCCTTTCAGGGCCTTGCTAGTTTGCACGTCTGTCTGTTATCCCGATGCCACCTGCCTGGGAAGGCACACTGAGTGGTCCGTCTGCCAAGTCCTGCAACATGCCCTCCGTTCCTGGGGACAACCCAGATCTCTGCTGGAGGGTCGTGGGGTCCCCGTCTGCCCGTGGGAGAGGCAAGAGCTGCTAGTGCTCTAGGGGGGTTTCCGGTGAACAGGCGCCCCTTGCCCTGGGACGGTGCTGTCGCGTGGCTGTAGAGGGGGCCCATCTGCAGGCCCCAGGGCAGCTCGAGGGGGCGGCCCACGGCCCTGTAGGCCAGCCTGGCCTCCACTGTGGCTGGGGTAGGGGCGCCTGGGTCAATTCTGGCCTCTCAGTTTGCCTAGAATGGCATGCCCAAGGCGGCCGGGCCTGGGCGCGAACAGCACAGGGCCCCCTTAGCCAGCGCCCTGCTGATGCCGCTTGAGGATGGGGTGGGGCGTGCGGAGGTGGGGAGGCTGCGGGGCTCTAGGCGGCCGCAGCTCCTCCTAAACCTCTGGGGCCTGGGTCTGGGTCTGGGTGCCTCCCTGACACCAGGCTTGGGGTGTACGTGCCGGTCACGCCCCCTTCACTGAGGAGCCCCCGGGGTTCTCTGGGCTCCTGCGGACTCAGTCCTGGCCAGCCTGACTCATGGGAGGTGATGTAGGGCCTGGTTTTTCGCTGTCCCTGCTGCCCTGTGGGGAGGGCCACACTGCACGGCACACTCAGGACACACGCACGCCCCCACACAACACCCGCCGCCCTTGCTTTGGCCCATCGGCCTCTGGCTGCTCTCCTGGGCCAGCCCGTGGTCACGGGGCAGAGCCGGGGGGCAGAGGGGGCACGGGCACCACAGCGGCCCCGGCAGCTGGCACCGCTCTGGCTCTGACGCTAGGTGGTGTCAGAGGACCCCAACTGTCCCTGCTGCCCTGCCCAGCTGTGGCCACTCAGTGCCCTCAGCGAGGCAGGTTAGCCTCAGACGGCCCTTCCAACCTGGCCCCTGCTGTTTTCTGCTCCGTATGAGACATGATAACGAGCTTCTATGGATGGGGACCAGGTCAAAACTGGCAGTGGGCCCCTGGGTCGGGGCCGTGCACCCCAGCTCTGTCCCCGGGGGGGGCCTCTCCCCCTTGGCAGAAAGGTGTCTGGCGCACCCCACCCATCTGGAGTGCAGCTCCTGGCTGGACGTGCCATTTATTGACGGCGGAAGAACAAGCACCGTGTGGGCCCCAGGGCCCCAAGCTCGCGCGCCGCGTAGCAGAGGACCCTTCCAGTGCCAGGAGTCCCGTCCCGAGCTCTGTGCAGACAGGCCAGCAAGGGCTAGGGCACGCAGGACGCGGCATCTCGCTGGACACCAGGTGTGGAGCTGCCGCCTTGCAGTTGCGGCTCCAGGCATGGGGCCTCAGCTCCTGGCCAGCCCTGCCGAGGACGTGGGTCCCCTGGCCAGCAAGGAAGTGAGGGCAGGAAGGAACAGCCAGCCAGAGATGAAGGGCCAACACGACACCGAGTGCGGGGAGGACCCGCGCCAGCTGGCACCTCGGTGGGCAGCAGGGCGGTCTCTGCATCCAGGGGCTTGTGATTTCAACCCGTTTCTCAGACTCAGCTCCCAGGGGGCAGCATCATGGATTTGTGCCCAGACAGCGAGTGCACCCCCACCCACCTCCTGCACTTCCCACCTGGGCAAGGCCTGACCCCCACACAGCTCAGCGGCCGAGGGTGAAGCAGAGGTGCCCCCCCACCCCTGGGAGAGGCAGGAGGGGTGAGGCAGCCAACCAGCGCCTCCTCTCGCGCAGCCCCTCCCAGCCCGAGTGCACAGCGGCCGGATCCCACAGCTCGGACAAGTCAGCTCGCAGGGCAGCGGCGGCTCCCCTCCCAGGGCAGCGGGAACTCCCCGGGGTTCTGCAGGCCCTGGCTGCCCAGCCCTGCTCCTAGAAGAAGGGAAGCCCGCCACGGCCCTTAGGGCAGGTCCAGCAAGGCGTGCTCGGCATAGAGTTTCTGGGAAGTGTCGTAAACGTGTGCGATGAAGGGCAGCGCCCGGCCCAGCATCTCCACTGCCTGCTCAGGCGACCCCACATTCATGGCCTCTAGGAAGGCCTTACGAGGGGGCAGCGTGCAGAAGGCCATGGTGACCGCCCGGCGGATGATCCAGGGGTGGTAGGCAGCCAGAGAGGCGTTGTAGGAATCGGTGCAGAGCGTGGCTGTGCGCGCGTCCTCGGGGCCAGCACGCAGGCCTTCCAGGAAGAGCTGCAGCCAGTGCAGGGCGCGGTGCAGCCGCAGCACCGTCCGGCAGCCCGAGTCGGGGTGGCGGGAGCGCCGTTCCAGGTCCAGCAGCTGGTTGCCCACCTCGTAGGCCACCATGGACTGCATGCTGGCGTAGTGCTCCTGCTGCGGGCCGCTCCGCAGATGCTCCATGATCTGCAGCTTTGCCACCAGATCCTTGCAGATGAAGGAGAAGATGGTGCCCAGGCTGTTCAGAAACCTGCACGGGGAAGCGGGACTCAGTGTGCGGGGAGGCAGCGGGCCCGCGGGGCCGCCCGGCAGGAGCCTGGTGCGGGCTGCAGACCCTGCTCGTGGAGGCGCGCACCTGACCAGCCCCTTCCAGCCGGCGAGGTAGTGGTCCAGCATGACCTCCTCTTTCTCGTTGAGACACTGCTCGAAACTGACCAGCACGGCCTTCAGGTTGAACTCCGTCTCCAAGTCGCCCATGTCACCGAACTGGAGCAAACCGAACAGCAGCAGGGCGGTGGTGTTGCCGCGCGTCAGCTCGGTCTGCAGGTTGTGTCTGGGACACAGGAAAGTTGGAAAGAAATGCCTCGGGCCCCACTGTGCCCACGAAAGCCCCAGTGAGCCTCCTCCCCAGGAGCGCACGCAGTCACCCCAAACTGCCCGGGACCCCTGCCCACTGGCCATGGCACGCCTCGAGTGTCACTGCTGTCGCACTCACACCACTCTGCTCGCTGGTACTGGCATGGCTTTCTCTACTGATGTTTTCCGCTTATTCACTGACTATCACTTATTAGCCTGTATCTGTTTTTCAGATCTCTGCTGAGTACCTATCCAAGATGGGCACTGCTCAGGACACACGGGGACACCATGAGACAATCCTGCCAGTGGGGACGTCCTCAGGAGACAGGGACAGACAAGGACAGGAAATTCCAACTGGGCAGGCGAAAGTGGGTAGACACTACAGAAGGGACACGGAGGGTGGTAGACGGCCAGTGGGCCCCCTTGCTCACTGCTGCGGCCATCCCGGAGGCCCAGGCCAAGTATGTGGGCCCTGTGTTCATCAGACAGATGGACAGAAGGCAATCTTTTCACTCCCACTGAAGCTGTATATGTCCCACACAGAAGGGCAGTTGGACAAAGGTCCTTCCACACTTTGAAGACAATGCAAGGTCCTGCCCGGGCAATGTTTCATGAGAAACTCAGGTCAGAGTCCTTCAGACAGGGGCCTGCCCAGAGGCTGCCCTCATTCAGAGTTAGGCCCCAAACGCCCAGCCCCACACACTGCGTGGGTGTTCAGGTACTGGGGATGCCAGCGATCTCAATTCATGTCTGGGACAAGCTTGCACCCCACTGAACGGCGGGTTCCTGTGTCCTCAGGGCCAGGAGCCCTGTAGGGCCTCTGATAGGGAAGGGGGCCGCCTAAGCTATGGGTCCGTTGTTGACTGTGCCAGCCTCCACTCCGTGGGCTGGTCACTCACCATGGAGGACTCGGTTCTCCACCTCTGGGGAAAACCGGTCAGCATGCCCTGCTCAGCAGGCTGGGCTGCATGCCTGGCTCAGGGCAGAGGCCCAGAGATGAGCTCAGTCAGACTTCAGAGGTGAAGGACAGCAGTGCCTGGGTCTCAGAAGGCAGTGCTAGTGAGGGTCCCCAAGCCCCTGCCCTCTTCTGTCAACTGAGCAGATGTTCTCTGAGAGTCCAGAGTTACCTTTCTGGTCGGTCAGGCCACCAGACCTCCTGTGGGCCTGTCCTTCCTGCCCAGAGCCCAAGCCAGCGGCAGACAGGAGCTGCCTAGAGCCCTTCGCTGCCTGGAAACACGGGAAAAGCAGCGTGCCAAGTCTGGAAAGTGAGCAGTGCCAAGGCTCCCCGCCGGTCCAAGGTCAAGGCCGGGGCGAGGGCAGGGCACCCCAGGCCGGTGGCTGACAGCAAGCGGAAGCCCCGCAGGAAGAGGCACCACTCTGGCCCCAGGTCCAGCGGGTGGAGGCCGGCCCGGTCCAGGACTCCTGAACGCTCCACCTGGGAGGAGGGTCCCGGTGGCCCTGAGCTGGAACCCCGGGCGGGGGTGGGGCGGCCCGGACGAGGCAGGTGCACGCCAGCTGAGGCCCAGGGATGGGAAGGGCCTCCGGCCAGGCCGGTGTGGAAGCCCGGCCCCTGTGGCCCTTCCCGTGGCCCCTCCCTGCGCGATGCCCAGGCCCTCCCGACCTGCCTGGCTGGGTTCGGGTCTCCGGCCGGACAGAGACCACCAGCCTCGGCTCACCCGCGCCGCCGCCGCCGCCGCCGCCGCCGCCCGGACTGGACCCAGCGCCTCGCCCGCAGCCGCCGCCGTCCGGACTGGACCCAGCGCCTCGCCCGCAGCCACCGCCCCGCCGCCGGGGATTGGTTGCCGACCGCCCAATCAGGAGGACCGACTAGCGGCCCGCGTTTCCGGCGGGCGCACCGGAAGCCGGCGCCGCAGGGCTGCGCCTGCGCAGTGTGGCGGCTGCGCGTTCGGGACTTGCGTTCCGCTGCTGGCTACCGTCGGCCTCCGGGGAGGACGGCTTCTGGCGGCCTGCACGCGGGGCGGGATGCCCGAGATCAGGGTCACGCCCCTGGGTGAGTGAGGGGCGCCGCGCGCGGCGTCCTGGGGACGCGCAGGGCTCGGGTCCGCCCGCCCGGTCGGCCCCGCGCGGCCCACTGGCGAGCCCCGCAGCGGTCTCCGGCTCTCTGCGTACCGGGTGCTGCCGCCGAGCCTGTCTCCTCGGGCGGCGTGCGGGACTGGCCTCAAGGCTGTCCTCCCTGCGCGGAGCTCTTTCTGGGAGGGGCCCACCCGACTCCGCAGCCCCAGCCGCGGTCTGGGTGCCCGCGGCCTGGGTGCCCCAGCGTGAGTGGGTGCCCGCGGCCTGGGTGCCCGCGGCCTGAGTGCCCCGGCGTGAGTGGGTGCCCGCGGCCTGAGTGAGTGCCCGCAGCCTGGGTGCCCGCGGCCTGGGTGCCCTGGCGTGAGTGGGTGCCCGCAGCGGTCCCAGTGCTTGCCCCACTGCACATGCACAGCGCCTCCCCTGTGCTCCCTGGCTGTGCCTCGGTGCCCTGCCCAGTTCCTGCAGGGGCCGGACAGGACCCTGGTCCAGAGTATCACCAGCCGGCCCTCTTCGCCGCTGCCTCCTGAACAGGCCTGCCTCTGCCGCACTGTCTGTCTCCAGGGTCCCTTGGTCGCAGCTCCAGAAGTAGCTGGGCAGCTTCTCCATTGTCTGCCTTCCCCAGCTATTGCTCCCTGGTCATGCGAGTCCTCTGGCTCGCCGCCCAGGGCCTGTCACAGCTGCCCCACATCACAGATATCCCTCTCCATGCCCCGCTCCTGCTAGGCATCCCATGTCCCTTCCTCCTTTCTCCATGGCACCAGTCTGCTCCTCATGTCCTCAGCATGTCTTAAATCTACGTGGTCAGCCCGTTCCCTCCTGTGCAGGCTGTTCTCTGCCCCTGCCCTGGGGCTGTGGGTTCCAGCACCTGTGAGCTGCGTGCCTGTCCCAAGGTCCCTGAGGAGGGCACGCTTCTCCGCCCTCAGACGTCTGGGGACTCAGCCAGGCATGGCCGTGGGGCTGGCATCCTGGTGGCCAGGGGATGTGGGGCCCACTACTTCTGGTGCCCCTGCTGTTGTCACGGCAACCGAAGCGTCTGGCTTTGCAGCTGCGCCCACTCAGCTGGGACCAGCTCAGAAGGGCTGGGTGGTCAGAGGGAGGGCTGCAGGATTCCCGACGCAAAGCGATGTCATTGCTGCTGTTAGGCCCGCGAGGCTAGCCCCTCCCTTCTGCGGCCCGCCTTGGGGAGGACACTGGCCATGAGACATGACGGCGTCAGGGCAGCGGGCCAGGGCTTGCAGGGGAGGTCGGAACGTGTGTGGCACTCGGGTTAAGTACGATCTGGCTGGAGGGCAGCCAGGGGGGTGCAGTGGCCCCGTGGCTGCTCACGGACCAGCGGGCCGTGCTTTCCTGCCGGGGCTGAAGCCTCTGGAGCTGCCTGCTGCTTCGTGGGCAGCCGTCCTGGGGAAGGGGCCCCAGAGTGTAAACGGACCCTGCCTGAAGTTTCAGGGGTGGGAGGCCCCGGGAGCAAGGGCGCTCCTCGGCTGAGTGCAGACCAGCTTGGGCCCTGGTTTCTCAGGCGGGAGGGGTGCGGGTGGGGGACGGACTGAGACGGGCAGTGTTTCCTTCACCTCACGTAGGGGCTGGCCAGGACGTGGGCCGCAGCTGCATCCTAGTGTCCCTGGCGGGCAAGAACGTCATGCTGGACTGTGGGATGCACATGGGCTTCAATGATGACGTGAGTCCTGCCGGGTGGGTGGGCCCGTCCCTCCTGGCTGCCCCAGCAGAACCCTGGAGCCACAGGCCCTGAGCTGGCAGGGGCTGCCGTTTCAGAGCAGGGTCACACGGGGTGGCCTGGGCCCCTGGTGGGGCTCTCGGAGGCTGTGAGGAGGGTGGGGTTCGCGATCGCCCTCCTGGGGCCACGCGCTGACCCTCTCGGCTCCTCAGCGGCGCTTCCCCGACTTTTCCTACGTTACCCGCAACGGCCGGCTGACCGACTTCCTGGACTGCGTGATCATCAGGCGAGTGCTTTCGCCTGGAGGCCCTCTGCGGTGGGAGGGCTCGGAGGCCGGGCTCTGGCCACCGCAGGGCTGCCTTCTGGTCTGGGTGCCCGTCCCAGAGGGCGCGTCTGTTTGCACAGTCTGTGTGTCCCACTGCGTGTGCCTGCTGGCTGCATCCAAGCCGTGACGTAAGGGCCCAGAGCCCAGGAAGATGCGGCCATCAGGGCAGCAGGCCTGGGGGTGGCGCAGTTCACCCTGCACTTCAGGGCCACGTCCCCTCGTCACTCGGCTTCTCCAGCCCTGTCCTTGTGCAGGCTGGGCCCCGCTCTCCAGTGATGGCCGAATGCCTGACCCCTTCACCTTTTCCTAGCTCCACCCAGCACTCCAGCACATGGTCTGTGTGGCCACAGCACCTGCCCGCCGGCCCAAACGGGGGCCCTGCTGCCCAAGTCCTGGCCCTCGGCTGCTGTGGGCCGTGGTCTCCCTTCCCTTGGACGCCAGTTCACCCTGGGGGGGGGGTCTCATCCAGGGGCCATCCCCGCTCCCCCGATAGCAGCCCTGAGCTGCCCTGTGCTCTTCATGGGGCGCACCGGCGTCTGGTGCACCGGCAGCCTCATTAGAGGCTTAGACCGGCCCAGGAGAGGCCGGTGCCATCTGTTTTCCTCGCGCGCTCCCGCGTGGGAGGGCACCCGAGGGCGAGGGACAAGTTTCACGGCCGCACGCCTGGACCGGGCTGACCTGTGCTGCACCTGCAGCCACTTCCACCTGGACCACTGCGGGGCACTGCCCTACTTCAGCGAGATGGTGGGCTACGACGGGCCCATCTACATGACCCACCCCACCCAGGCCATCTGCCCCCTCCTGCTGGAGGATTACCGCAAGATCGCCGTGGACAAGAAGGGCGAGGCCAACTTCTTCACCTCACAGATGATCAAGGACTGCATGAAGAAGGTGGTCGCTGTCCACCTCCACCAGACCGTCCAGGTCAGTGTCCCCGGAGGCCCCTCCCACTGCCGCACCGTGGGTGCTGTGTGGCCAGCTGAGCGTGCGGCAGCACCCCGGGTCTTGGCCTGGGTGTCGGGCTGGCGGGCCGCTGGGCGTGAGGGCAAGCAGGCACGGGGCCAGCCTGGACCTGTGGTCCCGGCCCCGTCCCATGGCCGGTGTGCGGGAGGACACCGCCAGTGGCCAGAGGTTGTGGGTGTCCACAGCGGGCTTACCAGTCCCTACATGATTGGATCATTTTGTCCTTCGGTTGAGTGTTGACAGAGTCCTTGTGCTTATCTGGTGTCTGTGCTGTGACGGCACCGCTCCCCCACCCCGGGCAGCGTTTGCACTGGGCGCCGTTTCCTTTTTACCGGAAGGTGCGGTGAGGATGGGGGCGAGCGGAGGCTGGCAGGCAAAGGGGGAGAAACACTATTTTATGGAGGCGTTCACCTTGGCTGTTCCCCTGGCCCTGGGACGCCAGTCTGGCTCCTCGGGGTGCTTGTGGGCTGTGCTCGGCTCGAGGCGGTGGACCAACTGCTGCCCACTTTCCCATCTGTCTGTCAGCAAGATGGCTGTTGAGTAGCACATGGTGGCTTTGTGGAGGGACAGCCTGGCTCTCCTTGGTGTTAAGATGACTCTGGGCTCGGCTCTCCTTCGGCCCTGCTTTCTGTCCTGCCTGTTCGTTTTTTTGGGTCGGCTCTCGAAATTCTATTTACGTTAATTTACTTTTCACGCTCCTTCGGCGTGGCGCTCACAACACGTCCCCGACAATAGGAACCTGAGGTACTGGAGGGCTTTGCCGTTCTGGACAGCGTAGGCCCGTCTATCCCCTCGGGACTAACGGGCTGCGACGTCCACACCCCTTCCCTCAAGCGACCCGCAGGTGCCCGCACGCCTGCCACGTCCGGCTTTCTGCTGGGACAGCTGGGTTCCGACCGTTGGCCCCGTGTGCGCCAGTTGTGACAAGCTCGCAGCAAGGTCTGCAGAGGACCTTCCTTCAGGCCCACGCCGGAAGGGCTGTCCCCCAAGTGTCGGGTTCCTGGCTGGCTGCCTCCTTTGGTGCTGCTCGAGCCACGGCCTTCCCTCCGGGTTTGAAGGTGTCGGGGGCTGCTGGCGCTCCTGACTGCCCCCTGCACCGGCTGGCTGTGTCCCCTCGGTTCCCCGTTCTGAGCGCTGACGCAGAGACCTTACCGCCGGCTGCACACTTGACAGGTGGGGACTTCCACACGCTCAGCTCCATGGAGCTGTTTACCCACCGTGTCCTCAGCTTGGGTTACAGCTTCTGGTTCTCAGGATTTTAATTTTTAGGGGTTGTTTGTTTTTTTGGCCAACATTGTTAATCTTTCTATTGCTTTAGATATCAATTACAGCCCTTTGCTTTAAAGGAGTGGTGCAGGGAGGCGTGAAGGCGCGCAGCAGGCAGGAAGAGGGGAGGAAGCAGCACTATTTTGTCTGGTTGTTTCCCTGCCCTGGGTGTTGAACCAGGAACCTTGGGATGTACGTGGACTGCACCACAGTGGCCTAAACCACCAGGCCACCGGGACGCACCTTCCGGTCCTTTCAAAGTTCCCGTCTGGAAGCTCCAGGGGCCCTGAGATCTGTTTCTAGGCTGATGCCTCTCCTTGTGGGTCTGGTTGCTTTTGACTGAAAATAGTGTCTTACATGGAAAATGAACTGATGAAAGGCTTGGAATGATGTCATCAGCTTCTGTGCACCCCTCTCCCCGGACCCCACGCCCTGTGCCCAGCACAGCTGCCGAGCTGGGTGCAACCTCTTCTTCCAGGTGGACGACGAGCTAGAAATCAAGGCCTACTATGCAGGCCACGTGCTGGGGGCCGCCATGTTCCAGATCAAAGTGGGCTCGGAGTCCGTGGTCTACACGGTCAGTGAAAGGACTCAGCACGAGGGGGCCCCCGGGGGGGCCGCACCTCCTTATCGTTGCTTTCTTCGCCAGGGCGATTACAACATGACCCCCGACCGACATCTGGGGTGAGTTGGCCCACGTGCCAGTCCCCTCCTTCAGGTCCCCTTGAACTGCGGTCGCCGGTACCCTGTGTCTGTGCCACGCAGTCTCTCCGTCGCCCCACGAGTGACGTCTGGGCCCTCGAGCCGGGCAGACTGCCAGCCTGCAGCGCAGGATGCGGTGCGGGTATGGGCCGGGGTCCAGCAGGTGTGGCTGGGTGGCTGTCCCCTTGGCCACACCCACCTCCATTCCAGAGCTGCCTGGATCGACAGATGCCGCCCCAACCTGCTGATCACGGAGTCCACGTACGCCACGACCATCCGTGACTCAAAGCGCTGCCGGGAGCGCGACTTCCTCAAGAAGGTCCATGAGACTGTGGAGCGCGGCGGGAAGGTAGTCTTGCCCAGCACACGCAGTGGGCGCTGCCCTGGGTGAGGGAGTGGTGTCTGGGCAGCACTGGGAAACCCTTCAGGGGACACCCAGGCACCCGCACGTCTCAGACCCCAAAGGGCAGCCAGGTCCACTGTGGCAAGGTGGCAGGCTAGCCCTGGGGCAGCATGGGCCTCAGCCTTGGGGAGCCTGGCCATACCCGAGCGGCACAGCCTCTGCCCAGAGCAGTCCCAGCAGCAGCTGTTCCCGGGGGAGTGGGGCTCCCCCGAGAGCCAGCCTTGCCCTCACCCACAGGTGCTGATCCCCGTGTTTGCACTGGGCCGTGCCCAGGAGCTCTGCATCCTACTGGAGACCTTCTGGTAAGTGCCCTGTGGCTCCGGGCAGCGGGGCGCCCTCACAGAGCTGGGCACGACACCACCCACCCACCTGAGCACAGGCTGCAGGCCGGCCAGCCAGGCAGCACCCAGTGGATGTCGGTGTGGGGCTCCACTGCTCCCTCGTTAGCGCTCCGAGTTCTCTGCCGCTACCTCCGCAGGGCACGCAGGCAGAGGGCCCAGCCTGCCCAGGCCGCCCGCCTGGGAGCTGGCGGGGAGCGTGGGCGGCCATGGGGGGTGCGGGGCTGGCGGTAGCCGCCGACCAGGCCTGCGGTCTGCAGGGAGCGCATGAATCTGCGGGCTCCGATCTACTTCTCCACGGGCCTGACGGAGAAGGCCAACCACTACTACAAGCTCTTCATCACCTGGACCAACCAGAAGATCCGGAAGACCTTCGTCCAGAGGAACATGTTCGAGTTCAAGCACATCAAGGCCTTCGACCGAGCGTTTGCTGACAACCCGGGCCCCATGGTGAGAGCCTGGCTCGAGGGGCAGGCTCGCTGGGCTGTGCCCGACTTGGCTCGGGGGCCCACACTCCCGTCGGGCGCGCCTGCAGCCTCCTGTGGGGCAAGACAGCGGTCAGAGGGCCTGCGGCGGGTGGGGTCGAGGGGCTCCGAGGGAGGACCCAGCTTCAGTGGCAGGTGGGTTCTGCCATCCCATCAGCCCTCTTGCCGCCCCAGGTCGTGTTCGCCACTCCGGGGATGCTGCATGCCGGCCAGTCCCTGCAGATCTTCCGGAAGTGGGCAGGGAACGAGAAGAACATGGTGAGGCTGCTCTGGGCCTGTGGGGCCGGGGCCGGACCTGCAGCTAGTTCAGCCGACACAAGTGGGGCTTCGTGCTGGGGAGGCCTGTGGGAATCCAACATGTGGAGGCACGTTGGCGTCACTGCCTCCTCCCTCCCCGCTGCAGGTCATCATGCCAGGCTACTGCGTCCAGGGCACCGTGGGCCACAAGATCCTTAGCGGGCAGCGCAAGCTGGAGATGGAGGGGCGACAGGTGGTGAGGCCCCTCCCTGCCCCCACCAGCTGTGGTCCCCTTCCGGGTGGGGGCCTTGGAGCCTGTGACGACGGCCGCGTGTGCTGACTCCACAGCTGGAGGTGAGGATGCAGGTGGAGTACATGTCCTTCAGCGCCCACGCCGACGCCAAGGGCATCATGCAGCTCGTGGGCCAGGCCGAGCCAGAGGCCGTGCTGCTGGTGCACGGTGAGGCCAAGAAGATGGAGTTCTTGAAGCAGAAGATCGAACAGGAGCTTCGTAGGCAGCTGGGCCTCGTGGGGGTGGGGGGCAGGGCCACTGTGGGGTGGGGGCAGGCAGACTGAGGTGCTCTTCCCCAGGGGTCAGCTGCTACATGCCGGCCAATGGCGAGACGGTGACTCTACCCACGAGCCCCAGCATCCCCGTGGGCATCTCGCTGGGGCTGCTGAAGCGGGAGATGGCACAGGGTACGTGGCTGTGGGGCGGCACAGGGCCTGGAGTGGGCAGGGGTAGAGCCCTAGGCAACTCCCATCCCTGCCCTTTCCCACAGGTCTGCTCCCTGAGGCCAAGAAGCCCCGTCTCCTGCACGGCACCCTGATCATGAAGGACAGCGTGAGTACTGTGCACAGGACTGGCACCCCCGGATCGGCCCGTCCCCCCACAGAACTTCTGGCTGTGTCCTCAGGGCAGGCGCTCCAGGAGCTGGGCCTGACCTGTCCCCTGCCCCACAGAACTTCCGGCTGGTGTCCTCAGAACAGGCGCTCCAGGAGCTGGGCCTGGCAGAGCATCAGCTGCGTTTCACCTGCCGGGTACACCTGCATGACCCACGCAAGGAGCAGGAGACAGCCCTGCGAGTCTACAGCCACCTGAAAAGGTGGGCCCCGCAGCACGCCCCTTGCCCTGGGGCGGGGCTGGTGGGGCTGAGGTGGTGTCTCGTGCTTCTGCAGCATCCTCAAGGACCACTGCGTCCAGCACTTGCCCGACGGCTCTGTGACTGTGGAGTCCATCCTCATCCAAGCCGCTGCTCACTCTGAGGACCCGGGCACCAAGGTGCTGCTGGTGTCCTGGACCTACCAGGTGAGGGTCAGGACGGGCGGGGCTGCTCCGTCACCCTGAGCACCTCGGCTGAGACGGCACCCCGTGTCTCCCTGCAGGATGAAGAGCTGGGAAGCTACCTCACATCACTGCTCAAGAAGGGCCTGCCCCAGGCCCCCAGCTGACCACAGGCCCTGTCCTGTCCTCTGCCCGGCTGGGACCTGGGCTTCTGCTCCAGAACCCTGCCTGAGCCCTGGGTCTTGCCTGAGTGGTGCCCATGCTGGCTGCAGCCCAGTCCTTAGGGACAAGCTGTGTCATGTGCCACCCGAATGAGTCCGGCTAAAGAAAAAATGGGTCTGGGAGGCCTCTTCACCTTTATTTCTGCTCCTGGGCCCGGAGATGGGTGGGCATTTGGGTACTGACTTCCAGTAAAAACAGACCAAGGCACCGGTCGTCTGCTGGTCTCCTCCTGTCCTGCGCCTGCTGCAGCCCAGACAGCGGTGGGCCCAAGGGGCGCCTGTGGCTGCCCTGCTCTCGGCCTCACTTGGCGGGGCTGGGAGTTGGGGCTGCAGAGGCAGCTCCTCTGGAGATCCTGGCTCAGCTGGGGACAGGGCTCTCTGCAGGGGCTGGACTCTTGCCCTAGGATTCAAGCCCCTTCCCACCCATCTCAGCTGGGCACGTGACTCCACTCTCCTACTCGAAGCACAGTGGTAGGGCCGGTTCAGGCTGAGGGGCTGCTGCCCCAGGGTAGGAGCACCCTCCCTCCAGGCTGTCTGCCTCTGGACTGCTGGTCTCCGGTCTGAAGTCTTCCAGCTGACAGGGGGCCTGGCCTTCCCACCAGACAGGGGCCGCGTGCCCACCTGCTGGGTGACAGCAGACAGAACACACGCTATAGAGACACTGCCGCCAAGAACACCCCCTGCTCCCCCGCTCCCATACCAGCAAGGACCCAGTGCGGGCAAGGAGTCAGCCACAGGGCTTGCACCGCAGGGACCTTGTTAGGCTGACACTCACCAGGGTCCCCGTAGAGCACTGACTTCAGGAACAGGCCGTGGGCTGGGGCCACCCGTGTCTGCTGTTTGCCTAGTGGGTCCCGGCTCTCCAGAATCGTCTGCACCTGAGCCGGTACCAGAGCCCCCAAGCCCACGGCCACCAGCACAGCTGTCATCCTCCGCACCTGTGACCCAAAGCTGAGGCTGCCGCGGGCCCAAACCCTGTCCCTCCCCCAGGAGGCCCAGGGACAGAGCCCACCTGCCGGTACAGGAAGGACTGGCTCTCGAACTCCATGCTCCAGAAGCGCAGCACCCTGTGGACACAGGCCTCTGTGAGGGCACGGCTGCCTGGCAGCCCTGCTCAGCGCAGCCCTGGGTTAGGGTGCGGGGCAGGGCCTCCACTGAGCACCCGCCCCTGGGTGACACTGATGCTGTGTGAAGACGCTGTGGGCACCACGTGCTCAGGCAGCTGCAGAGACCAAGGCCCAAATCAGGTCAAACAGATGTCTCGCTGACCCACACGGGAAAGGTTCCAGAAGCAAACTGCCATCTGCCCAGAGGCCCTGGGGTAAGAAAACCGGCACCATGTGCCCAGCTGAGCCAGAACTGCCAGTGGGTGTTGCTCCAGGAGGGGCCTCTCGGCAACCACCAAAACCCACTCACGAGGCAGGGCGCTGGGCAGGGACCACGGTACTGGTTCAGGGCCACTCAACCTCCTCGCTGACCAGCACCTCCAGCAGGCCCGCGGGTGCCCAGTACACACAGGTCCTGCACTGCTGCCTCTCCTCACCTGCTCTCCTCGGGGAGGAGAAAGGGACTGGCTGGGTCGGGGGACACTGATGCACGGCGCAGTGTGCGCACCGAGCTGGCAGCTGGGCTGCCGGCCGACTGGAAGGCGCGGAAGTCGTGTGTCCCCAGGAGGTGCTGGGCAGCCTGTCGCATGGCAGACACATCCAGGCCACTGCAGGGACAGGCGAGTGAGTGGTCGGGGGAGTGGCCACTAGCCAGGCCGGGCAGCCCACACCTCACACCCCACTCACTCTGCCCGCAGCGCCCAACATCGGTTCCGTTCAAACACTGACAGCTGGTCAGGCCTGGAGCAGCCAGTGGCCAGGCGGTACAGGTAGGTCCTGGATGTGGCTGCATGGCGGGCGTGGAAGTCGCTGGGCACACGGAAGGCCTGCAGCACCCTGTGGGAGAAAGTCACCACACCAGAGGGATGAGACCCCGCCTGGCCTCAGTGAGGTCCAGTATTTCGCTTGTCTCCAGATGCCAGGCCCTTCCGCGCCTCCAGCTTCCACCCACAATGCAGAGCTGGACGAGGGCAGAGCATGGCCCACCGGATGGCCGGGTGCCTCAGGTGGGTGTTGAGAGCCTTTGTCAGGACTTCAGGAGAGAAGGGCGCCTGGCCTGGGCGGCGCTGGACGTCCAGGTGCGCCGAGTTGCTCAGGGCGTGCACCCCCGCATCTGTACGGCTGGAGACAGTGAACTTGACCGGGAGGACCGACTTCAGCCCCTCTGCGGCCTCCTGCGGGGACACACAGTCGCCGGGAGCGGGGCGGCAGCGCTGGCGGGAGCCGGAGGCCGGCCTAGGCTCCCGGTCCCCAGAAGCGCAGGGCTCCGTCAGTCCTCCCCGGGATCGTCGCCCTCCCCTCCGCGGCCGGGGAGCGGCGGGGAGCGGGCGGAGAGCGGCGGGGAGCTGGGGGGGGGAGCGGCGGGGAGCTCACCTCCAGATAGTTCTGGACCCCGACGGCGCGCCGGGCGCCCCTGACGGCGGCGACCCCGCTGCGGACAGAGCGGACGGAGATCAGGGGCAGCCCTGCCCCGCTCCCCGCGGCCGGAGGCGCGTGTGTCCGGAGCTTCCCGGCCTGCCCCCGCGGCGGCCCCCAGGCTTCTCGCGGCCCCGGCTACGCGTGGGAGTCAGGGACCTACTTAAAGTCGGTGCCCAAGTACTGGAAGTACACGAGGTAGCGCGCCAGCGCCGAGCCCGCGGCCGGGGTGGCGCCCATGGCCAGCCGAACCCGCACCCGCAGAAGCGGGGCCCAGCCGCTCGGGAACCTGCGCACGCAGCCCAACCCGCCCCGCCCCGCCCCGGACGCTCGCGCGCCTGCGCGCTGCGGGCCCCGCGGGCGCCGGGGGCGGGGCTGAGAGGCGGGCCGGCGTTAGGGAGCGGGTGCAAAGTGCCGGCCGCCGCGAAGCGTGTGCTCCGGACTCCGACAGCGGCGAGCCGGAGACGTGGTGCCGGGCGTCCGCCGCCCGCCCGCAGGCTCGAGTGCACCGTTGCGCCCGCTCCTTCGCTCCCCTTCTCCCGGCACAGCGGCTTCTGCAAACGCTCCGAGTTGCGTAACGATCGGACCCCTGGAACTCGCGACCCAGCCGACGACTCCCGAAGCTCGACGGCCTGTTGGCCCGCCTACCTTCGCGCCCAAGTGGCGGGACACGCCGTCGCGGCTTTGGGGCCGCAGCCCGCGGTCACCAGGAGGTGTTGGTGACTCTCCCTGCCATGACAGCGGGCGGTGACAGCGGGCAGCGCGTGCGTGCGGAGGGCTTTGGCGACGCTCCCCGGCGGTGACAGGCGGGGCGGGGCAGCTCGGTTCCGGGGCGGGCGGGCGCCCAGCGCGTTGCGGGCGGGCGGGCGAGACGACGGGCCGGGCCGGGTCGGCCTTGGATGCTTCCCGCGGCGCCGCGGTCCTCGTGCCTGTGAGCGCCGCGCGCCGCCGCAGCCATGACGGTGGAATTCGAGGAGTGCATCAAGGACTCGCCGCGCTTCAGGTGCGCCCGGGCGCCGCGCGGCGCTTTGTGGTCGGCGGGGCCGCGGGGATGGGCGCGGGCGGGGCCGCTGCGGCCGCCTTTGTGCCGGGTGCGGGATGGTCAGCGGCGCGGCCGTCACACCGGTCGCCTCGGGAGCCCGACGATGCCACCTTGGACAAAGCCCGCAGCTCCCCGGCCCAGGGTTCGGAACAAAAGACCCCTTTGCGGGTCTTCTCGCTTCCAGGGCGCCTCTCAGCTTTGTCCATGGGCGGTTGTGGGCACGGCCGCCTTTCCGTGGGAGTGTCCACCCCGCTGTGCGCCTGCACCGTCCTGCTCTACCACCTGCCCGGGGCTGAGACCCACCCTGCTTCTGCAAGCCCGCTCCAGCCAGGGCTGTCTGGTCTGCAGAGCGTCAGTCCCTGGAAACTGTCTTGGTCCCTGTGTCCAGAGCAGTGCCGGGACAGGCAGCTGGAGACCCGTTTAGGACCTGGGCGGCCTGCTAGGCTCCACTGAGCAGCCCAGGCGGGGGTTCTGGGCTGTCTGGCCTGGTTTTCATTCAGCCCTTCCCAGGAGGGCGGTGTGTTCACACTGCGTGCTCATCTGCCTCCAGGGAGCACCTCCCCTGTGTCAGGGCTGTGCTCCAGCACATGCGTGTGACCGCACCCACACGTAAGGTGCCAGGCCCCGGGTGTCCGTGTGGGTGAGGAGCGCCCCCCACCGCTGGCTTGTGGGTGTGAGCGTGCAGACCTGGGGGGAGCACCACGTGAATGGAAGTCCACCCGTGCGGGTCTGCACCCCGTGTGGTGCTGATCAGCTGGAGTGAGCTGGCAGTGAACACACGTGTCGCTTCACGTGGCCCCAGCAGTGGCTGCGCGCACGCTGCGTGTGCCACGTCCAGGAGAAGCACGTCTGAGTGCATCTGGCTGGTGCGCACGGCGTCCTGCGCTGCCTCTGCCCCGCGCCTGGCCGTGCGCGCTGCTGGGTTGGGGGCCTGCCAGCGCGAGCGCCTGTGGGACTGGGCCTCAGCGTCGTCTTCTCATGCCTGGACAGGTGTGAGCGACACAGGCCCCCACAGCCCTGCCCCACCCCGGCGCTGCCCTGGCCTCCAGCACCAGGGTTGCGATGTGGGCATACAGGCTCTGCTGGAGGCTCGGCCCGGATTCTCCAAGTCTTGCCCTGCTCTTCCTCACGAGGTCCCCCTCCCTGGTGGGGTCAGGGCACCGGGACACTGGTGCTCGGGGCCTCCCACGCTCCACCTACGGGGCACACATGGGCTGTCTGGGCTATTCCTGGCAGGAGGGGCTGCCCGCAAAAGTGCCCAGCTTGCCTGGAGAGGGGCATGAGATGGGGGCCTCTGAGAAAGTTCCTCCAGATCCTGGGCTGAGGTGGAACAGGGTTTCAAGGGGCTCCTGAAGCCACCAGGGTCTCCCTCTTCCTCTGAGGAGTAAGCTGCACTCCCGGTGGCCCATCCCAGGCAGAGGTTGATCACTGATGTGGGGCCGACGGCCTTAGTCCTGGGAAGGGAGACCCCATCTTGGCCTGGGGAGAGCCCTGACCTCAAGATGCGCAAAGTCTGGGGTCCAGGCCCTCCGCTGGGCAGGCCTGCAGACACTGGCTGAGTCACGGCTCTGGTGGGAGAGCCGGCCTCACTCTCCTCCCCACCATCCATGCCAAAGAAACCCTGGAGGCGGGGCACCAGTGGAGGTTGTGGCGGAAGGCGGGAGAGCAAGGCATGGTGCCCCGGGGCAGGGCCCGGCTCTGACTAGAGTGCCCACCTTGCGCCCGGCTCAGCCCCCCTGACTGCCCTCCTGTCCGGGCACAGGGGCCTGGGATCGGCTTGGCTCCAGGGCCCTCTGCCTCTGAGTACCCTCTCTCGGCAGTGCTCCCCACGCTGCCCTGGACCCACAGGAGAGGAGGGGGAAGCTACTCCGGGCAGGTAGCCAGGCATCCCTGGCTGCCAGTTGGGTGACCAGGTGGGCTGTGGGGCCTCCTGTCCTGAGCCCCTCGGGAGGAGTCTGCCCAGCACAGGGTGCGTGCCAGCCACCCCAGGCCCCTCCCCACACCTCGGAAATCAGGACACTTGCACTGTCCCCCATACCCCCTGAGGACAGGCTGTCGCCCAGGGCCTGGAAGGCCCCTCCCCCTGCCAGCCATGGGGCAGCCAGGGCCAGCAGACCTTGACAGCCTCCCGCCTCCCTGATCCCACCCAAGACCCGTCCCTGGAAACCTCCTCCCACCCCTGGCCTGCACCCCATCCGCTCTTCAGGTTCCTTGTGCCCAGGAGACTGTATGGGCTCAGCTCGCCAGCTGAGCTGAGAGAGACACAGAGAGAGAGCGCGTGTATGTGTGCTGGGGGGGCTGCCAAGATCCTGGCCCTATTTTCCTATTTCCTGTTCCCGGAGCTGGGAGGTCACGTGTCTGATCCATCTGCCTCTCCCTTCCGGGATCCTCTGTCCAGTGGCTTCTCTGATGATGTCATGTGTTAACTCTTCACTCTCCAGGCAGCCTGTCTGGGCTCCCAGGGCGACCCCCGTTCCTCAGGCACATGGTGTGCAGGTCAGGGGTGTCGCACCTGTCTGCAGGGGATCTGGGTGCAGTTTCAGTGCCCACTGACCCTGGGGTGTGGGGGCTTTCGTCAGGGTCCAGATGGGGCAGGGGTCAGCTCAGTGGCTCTCCTGTGCCCCACTGGAGCCCCACTCGCGCCAAACCAAGCAGCCAGATTGGGGTGGGGACGCTGCTGTGACTGGCCTTCCTGCCCAGGCAGTGCCAGTCAGCTGGACCCCATCACTGACCTGCCCCTCCTCCCCAGGGGGCAGTGTCCTGTCTGAGGGACATGGGCCAGCAGGTGGCCGACAGCAAGTAGCCAGGCCAGCGGCCCTCCCCACTGCAAACCCCTTTGGGGAGGTGCCGGGGAGTGGGGGGAAGATCGGCGCTACCATCAGGGCATCTGGCTGCAGGTCACCCATTCTTGTCGCAGGGCGACCATCGATGAGGTGGAAACAGACGTCGTCGAAATCGAGGCAAAACTGGACAAGGTAAGGGAGGGACTCTGCCCCAGTCACTCATACGACCGTGCACACGAGCGCCGTGGTAGCTCGTGGTCTGTCCCTGCTCACTGTCCTGCACATAGCTCAGGGGTGCGCCTGCCCTCAGCGCCTTCCCTCTTGCCTCCTCGGGACCAGGGACAGCTGCTGAGGACTGTGGCTGCAAGTGGCTGGTTGGGCAGGGCAGGGGCAGTGTTTGAGCCCCTCACTGGCTGACCGGCCCTTCCGCCCTCCTGCTCTGAGCCCAGGCCTCACCGCCCTGTCCTCACAGTTGGCCCAGGCGACGGTGGGCAGTGTGGCCCTCCCAGCCTGCTTGCTGGGCAGCTGTCTGGACACATGGGCCTTGGCGGGGACCGGCCTCCGGGCCTGGCCTCCGGGAGTGTGGAGGCAGGCTGGTGGGGGCTCAGCATTCTCCTCCATCCTGTGTGCAGCTGGTCAAGCTGTGCAGCGGCATGATCGAGGCCGGCAAAGCCTACGTCACGACCAACAGGCTCTTCGTGAGTGGAGTCCGGGACCTGTCCCAGCAGTGCCAGGGTGACGCTGTCATTGCGGTGAGGAGACTGCTGATCTGTGACCCCAAGGTGGGGGCAGGATGGGCATAGGCGGCTGCTCCTGGGGGTGTCTAGGCCCTGGGAGCAGCGGTCTTGGGCTGCGCAGGGCGCTGCATCTGGGGATGGGAGGGCCCAGCTTCCTAGAGCAGAGCCTGACCCTGCCTTCCTCCAGGAGTGTCTGCAGAGGTTTGGGGACAGCCTGCAGGAGATGGCCAACTACCACATGGTAAGTCCTACAGTGGGCAGGACTGTCCTCACCGCGGCCATCGACCTCCTGCCCGGCTTGGGCTGGCTCAGGGCAGGCTTTGCGGGGCGGGGCGCAGATTTCTGTTTCTCTAGCCTGGGGTGTGGGGGCATAACTGCCACTTTCCAGGTGAGGCTGGATGGTGGGGCGCTGCTTGGACTGCACGGGCAGGGGTGGGGCAGCACTGAATGAGGGCGGGGGAGGCCTTGGAGATTCATCCAGGGCCCCCAACCTGGCAGGGGGCGCTGGTGCTGGCCAGGCGGCAGAAGCATCTTCCAGGCTGACTCCACAGCCTGGGGTTACTCCCAACTTCACTGCTTCCAGCCCCAGACACAGAGCACAGGGCGCTGCACCCGTGAGGGGACCGTGGTCTGGAGACCAGGGCCCCACTCCCTCAGGGGAAGTTCGGAAATAAACCAGCTCGGGACTGCTCCTGTCTGTCTGTCTGTCTGTCTGTCTGTCTGCCTGTCTCCTTGGGTCAGGTCCAGTACTTCCACACTGGGGTCGAGACAGGGTTCAGTCTGTGATTTGGGGGTTCCTCCAGCCCAGCACCCACCCTTCCCGCTGCCCAGGTGCGGTCATTGCTGGACTCAGGTGCTGACCTGATCCTTGCCACTGCAGGGCACGTGTCTGGGCCAGAGGCATGGGCACTGCCCAGCGCCCTGTGTGTGCCTGCCTGTGCGGCAGGTGCAGACTGAGGCCGTGGGAGGGTGCCCGGCTGGAAGCGCCCGCGCCTCCTGTCTGGCCGGGAGTCAGCTGGGGAGATGAGCAGGCAGGCATTGCTGTTGCCTCTGGGCCACCCTGAGCCTCCAAGCCTGGCTCTTTGGGGTGAGGCTGGTCCACCCCTGGGCCTGTTGCTGACCAGCTGAGGCCCAGGCAGGGCTGTACGGGCCTTTCCTGCTCTCACCTGGCCAGGTCAGGGCCTTGCTCCATGTCATGTGTGGTCAGACCCCTGACCCCCACCTTGCTTGGCCCCAGATCCTGTTCGATCAGGCGCAGAGGTCCGTGCGACAGCAGCTCCACAGCTTTGTCAAAGAGTGAGTGGCTGAGTGGCCTGCGGCCTCATACCCGGGGGAGGCTCAGGTGGCCTGCGCAGTGGGGAGCACGTTGGCTGCATGGATGGGGTCAGCAGCAGCAGACTGGAAGGTGGGACGGGCTGGGGCTGAGCAGACAGAGGCCTGCCGGCCTGAGTCGGGCTGGTGGCAGAGGCAGGTGGGTGTGGGCTGAGGCTGAGCTCAGCACCTGCGCGGAGATGGTGAGCTGGGGGTCAGGGCGGCTGGGCTGATCCTGGGCACGAGGCAAGGAGTAAGGGAGGAGGGGGAGGGCGGGTGGCTGCAGAGCAGGCCAGGAGCACAGAGGGGCTGTTTCCTGAAATGGTGGACCTCGTGTGCACCCTTCGACCCCTGACCCAACACCCTCTGACTCCCAGGGATGTGCGGAAGTTCAAGGAGACCAAGAAGCAGTTTGACAAGGTGCGAGAGGACATGGAACTGTCCCTGGTGAGGAATGCCCAGGCCCCGCGGCACCGGCCTCACGAGGTGGAGGAGGCCACGGGGGCCCTGACCCTCACCCGGAAGTGCTTCCGCCATCTGGCGCTAGACTACGTGCTCCAGGTCAGCCATCGAGCACGACGGGTAACTCCCGGAGCGGGGCAAGGCTCTCCCCAGGTCCCCACACCTGCAGTTAGGGTCTGCAGAGGTTCCTCCAGCTCAAGAAAGCCCCAGATGCCATCTTGGGAAGTGGACAGGGAAGGGGGTTCCCTGGCAAAGGCCCAGAGGTGGGACATGCCCAGGGCTGCAGCCGACAGAGGCCTGGGCGGCCTTGCTGAAGGAGGGCTCCGAGAGGCTTCACTTTGAGGTTCCAAGAGGGTCCGGGGTCCTGACGCCGAGGACCCCAGGACACGGAGGCGGGGCTGGCGCAGTGCAGGGAGGAGCAGACGAGCAGGGACCTCAGCTCCACGCGCAGTGCGGTGGACTCTGGCCAGGCCCCGACCGGGCTGCCTCGGCCCTGATGCCCTCTCCCCACCCGTCTCCTGCAGATCAATGTCCTCCAGGCCAAGAAGAAGTTCGAGATCTTGGATTCTGTGAGTGCTTGGCGAGGGGCCGGGGTCTGCCTGGGTGCAGGCGTGGGCAGCAGGGTGCTGGCGGGCATGTGCTCCCCGGTTGCTCTCTGAGCTGCACCCCCTCTGCCCGCAGATGCTGTCCTTCATGCATGCCCAGCACAGCTTCTTCCAGCAGGGCTACGGCCTGCTGCACCAGCTGGACCCCTACATGAGGAAGCTGGCAGCCGAGGTGGGCCTGGGGCGGGCACTGGGGCCAGGGCCTCTAGGAGGCGCCACTTGCCTCCCTGATGGCCTGGTGCCACTCCCCACAGCTGGACCAGCTGGTGATCGACTCTGCGGTGGAGAAGCGAGAGATGGAGCGCAAGCACGCTGCCGTCCAGCAGCGGGTGAGGCCCAGGCCCCTTCCCGTGGACAGCCCTCCAGGCAGTGACCAGCAGGCCTGCCTGCCGTCCGCACGTGCCATCGCTCCCCCTCACACGGCTCCATCTGGGCTTCTCCTCGGACCCTGGAGAGGGAGGGGAGCCGAGTTGGTGTCTGAGTGGGAGGCGCAGCCCGGTGGTCCCCGGGAGACCGGGCCCGGGGATGGAGTGGCCAGCCCCTCCCGCGCAGAATCTGGGGCTGGAACTGGGGCCCAGGCCCTCACTCCTTTCTAGCCAGTGGTGGCCTTGGGCCTGCGCGGCCTGGGGTGGAGGTGGGCTATTTCGGGACCAGACCGGGGGCGGCGGTCACTCACACTCTCTCTTCTGCCTCCCACCTCCCACCCCCCGCTGCTCCGCCGGCCCCTCAGACGCTGCTGCAGGTGAGTGGGCCTCTTCCTGGGAGGAGGAAGTCGGGGAGGGAGCTGACGGGGCACGGCCTCTGCCCTGCCCCCACAGCACCGGTGCTTCAGCACCAAGGACCCCGCTGGCCTCTGCACCCCTGGCAGTGGCGCTGCACCAGCAGGACACATCTGAGCTGGGCTGCGCCCCACCCCCACGAGCGGCGGCAGCTGTCCCTTCCTGCTCCCACTCCGCCCAGGGAGCAGGTGGCTGGGCCTCTTCTCCCGCCCCCGGCGCAGGACGCTGAGTAGCCCCCAGCCCACGTGAATGGAGCTCTGTCAGTCCAGCTGCCTGGCGTGAATGGAGACTCGGTGCGGGGGGGCGGGGGGGCGCTTCCTTCCTGCCCCAGCGCTGCTGCCCCAGCCTGGGGGTGGGGGCTGCAGGCAGGGGCCTGGTCCGGTTGGGCGCGGTTAGGGTGCCCGTGAGGAGCAGCAGCCCTGCAGCTCACGGCAACCGCTGAGGGCCGGCTCCCACCGCCCCCAGGACTTCTCTTACGATGAGCCCAAAGCCGAGTTCGATGTGGATGCGCCCCACGGCGTGGTGATGGAGGGTTACCTCTTCAAGAGGGCCAGCAATGCCTTCAAGACGTGGAACCGGTGAGGGCCTTCCTGGGGCGCTGGGCAGGCGGGTGAGGTCAGCGGCGGTGGGCCGGCCTGTCTGACTCTCGATCCTCCACCCCAGGCGCTGGTTTTCCATCCAGAACAGTCAGCTGGTCTACCAGAAAAAGCTCAAGGTGTGCCGGGCCCTCCACCTGCGGTGGGTGGACTGGTCAGTGGGGCTGAGCAGGGCCGAGGGGTCATGGGACCAGAGTTCCCTTGAGTCTGGGTCGAGGCGGACCAGTAAGCGGGTGGTCACTGCAGACTGAGGGTCTGGCCGGGCTGGGTTCCGAGTGCCAGGGCCACAGTGGTGCCCCCGCAGGACGCGCTGACCGTGGTGGTGGACGACCTCCGCCTGTGCTCTGTGAAGCCGTGCGAGGACACCGAGCGGAGGTTCTGCTTTGAGGTCGTGTCACCCACCAAGTGAGGAGCGTCCCGGGGCGGGCAGGGTGGGGAGCCCTGCCCACCCGGCCTGACGGTCCCCTCCCTAGGAGCTGCATGCTGCAGGCCGACTCGGAGAAGCTGCGGCAGGCCTGGGTGCAGGCAGTGCAGGCCAGCATCGCCTCCGCCTACCGGGAGAGCCCCGACAGCTGCTACAGCGAGGTGGGCCCGCAGCTCCGCCACTGCGCTGCGCGTCGAGTGCGCGCGTCGTGCGCCTGCGTGTGCAAGAGTGCGGCCCGTGTGTGCATGCACGTGCCCCTCGGTTAAGTCACGTGCGCGCCCAGGCCTCCGCCACTGCGTGCGGCGCGCACCTGCCTGTGTCTGCGACTGGAAGACACGCGTGCAGCCCTGTCTCGGCCGGGCCTGTGCCAGCGGCCCCTCCTGCTGAGGAGGCCGTGGCTGCAGCTCCCAGGGGCTGAGTGGCCTCTCGCTGTCCCCAGAGGCTGGACCGCACGGCGTCCCCATCCACCAGCAGCATCGACTCCACCTCGGAGTCTCGGGAGCGCGGCGCCAAGGGCGAGAGCGCGCTCCAGCGTGTGCAGGGCGTAGCGGGAAACAGCCAGTGCGGCGACTGCGGCCGGCCGGACCCGCGCTGGGCCAGCATCAACCTGGGCGTGCTGCTGTGCATAGAGTGCTCCGGCATCCACAGGTGCGAGCGCGGCCGCCGAGGGGCCGCGGAGGGCAGGGAGGCGGGGCGGCGTGCTGGGGGCGGGGCTGCCCTGATCCCCGCCCTCGCTGCGCAGGAGCCTGGGTGTCCACTGCTCCAAGGTGCGGTCCCTGACCCTGGACTCCTGGGAGCCCGAGCTGCTGAAGGTGTGGGGGCCAGCCGGGTGCTGGGGAGGAGGCGGCGGGCGCCGGACGGCCGCGGGGTGGAGGGGGCTGCCCGAAGAGCTGCCCCCCCACCATGCGTCTCCCGCCAGCTAATGTGTGAGCTGGGAAACAGCACCGTGAACCAGATTTACGAGGCCGGGTGCCAGGGGCCGGGCAGCAGGAAGCCCACAGCCAGCAGCCCCAGGTGAGGGGCAGCCTGTACTGCCTCGGGGAGTCCAGTGCGGGCACAGCTTCACGCTGCCTCCTCCTCCCTCCAGGCAGGACAAGGAGGCCTGGATCAAGGACAAGTACGTGGAAAAGAAGTTCCTTCAGAAGCTGCCCCCGGCACCGGCGCCGGAGGCCCCGCGGCGCTGGCGCGCTCAGAACTGCGGGCGCCACCACGGCTCGCCCCGCGCGCCCCCCACGCGCCGCAAGGCCCGCCCGGAGCCCGTCCTGCCCTCCGTGGCTGCTCTGTCTGCAGGTCGGGGGCTGCCAGCGGGCCGCGCTAGGCCACCTCCCGGGCGGGGGCGGGGGCGGGGGCGGGGCTGCGGGTGAGCTGGCGCCCCGCCCCTCCCCTGCCGCCAGCCCCCTCAGTGGTCGGCCCCCCCCCCCCCGCGCAGGCGCTCTGGAGCCCAAGTTCCGCCGCGACTCCCTGTTCTGCCCCGATGAGCTGGATTCCCTGTTCTCCTACTTCGATGCTGGGGCTGCTGCGGCCGGTCCTCGCAGTAAGTGCGGGGACGGGCCTGCCTGCTGCCCACTCTTCGGTGGTGGGCCTGGCTCCCGGAAGGGGCAGGCGCCTGGAGACTAGGGTCACTTGCTCAGGTATCCGAGGGACGGGCACTCTTTGCAGGAAGGACTGGGCTGGGGAAGTGATGTCGTGGGGACAGGTCTTGGGGGAGTTGGAGTCGAGCACGACTAAAGCCGACTGGACCCCAGGCCCTTCTCGGGGTCTTGGGAGGGCCCTGCGGCGGCCAGTGGCACAGTGGCCAGGGTGCACCCATCCCGCGAGCCTGTGCTGGCAGGAGCTCTGCCCGCCCCGTCGGGGCTGACCTGCCCTGGGCCATCCGCGATGGTCGTGGGTTCCGGCTCCCCCACAGGGCTCTGGGAGGCAGCTGGTCACTCAGGAGCCCCTCTACCCACGGAACCCGCAGGTCTGAGCAGTGACAGCGGCCTAGGGGGCAGCTCGGATGGGAGCTCGGATGTGCTGGCCCAGGCTGGCTCTGTGGTGGACAGCGTCACCGAGGAGGGTGGGTGTCGCTCGGCAGCCCGCACCCCCGCCCCGTCCCCACGCGCCCCGCTCCACCCGCTGACCCTGGCTCCTCCCTCTCTGCAGAGGGCGCCCAGTCAGAAGAGTCCAGCGGCGGCGAGGCGGACGGAGATGCAGAGACCGCCTGGGCCCCCGCCGACCTGCGCAAGCTGCATCCTGGGCTCCTGGCGAGCCGTGCGGCGCGCACCCGCGACCTCCCAGCGCTGGCGGCGGCGCTGGCCCATGGGGCAGAGGTTAACTGGGCCGACGCCGAGGACGAGGGCAAGACCCCACTGGTGCAGGCTGTGCTGGGGGTGAGGCAGGGCCCGGGGCCCTCAGAGCACTCTGGTGCAGAGCCTGTGACCTCCCTGGGGACTGGGTGCTGAGGGCTGGCGTCTGATGCGGGCCACACACAGGGTTGAATGCCGCTTCCTCAACGTGGTGCCATCCGCCCCGCTCCCCAGGGCTCCTTGATCGTTTGTGAGTTCCTTCTGCAAAACGGAGCAGACGTGAACCAAAGAGACAGCCACGGCCGGGCACCCCTGCACCATGCCACGCTCCTGGGCCGCACCGGGTGAGTCGTGTGGTCCGTCGCTGCGGGGCAGGGCTCACCGCCCCCCGGCCAACGCCCCCGGCACCCCACCCGTCTCCTCCGTCCCCAGCCAGGTCTGTCTGTTCTTGAAGCGGGGTGCTGACCAGCACGCCTTGGACAGGGAGCAGCAGGACCCTCTGAGCATCGCTGTCCAGGAGGCCAACGCCGACATCGTCACACTGTGAGTGCCGGGTGGCGGGGGCTGGGGGAGGGTGGGCTGCACCTCACGCCGCCCCTCCGCAGGCTCCGGCTGGCACGCATGGCTGAGGAGATGCGGGAGGCCGAGGCACCCCCGGGCCAGCCAGGTGGCCTGGCGGGCAGCAGCCCCACGGAGCTGCAGTACCGCAAGTGTGTGCAGGAGTTCATCAGCCTCCACCTGGAGGACAGCTAGGCGCCACCCGCGGACCTCGCCGTCCCTGCCCGCCACCACCACGGGCAGAAGGGCTTGAGCACTGAGCCTTCAGAAGCCCACGTTCCTGGAAGAGCTGCACCACCAGGTCCCCACCCCACCCAGGGCCCTGTGTCCCGGGGGAGCCCTTCCAGGGGCTTGGGTGCTCCTGTCAAAAACCACTCAAGGCCCACGTCACCTCGCGCCCCCACCTTAGTGACCTGCTAGCTGGGTCCCCCAACACGTCCCCAGAGCCCCTCACTGGGCCTGGGCCTGAGCTGGTGGCTGGCCACCTGCACCTTGCCAGGGCAGCCGGGGCGCCATCCAGGGAAATCAACCCGCGTACCTCACTAGTGACCCGGCATCCCTGCTGGGCATCTCGGGTGCTGGGGGTCTGGCCTGGGGACCAGCCTGGCTGGACGCAGGCGTCCAAGGCCCCAGGGTTGGCCAGGCAGGCCCCGTGCTGGGTGGTCCTAGACCCCTTTCCTGCCTCCTGTAGAGGTGCCTGGCCCAGAGCCCATAAAGCGACTTTGGCACTTTCTGCCTGAGCACCGGTGTCCTTTGTCACGACTGAGGGGTCTCCTACAGCCACCTCGTTCTCGGTCTCCTGTGCGCTCCGGAGGACCTGTACCCTCTTTGCCACTGGCCTCCCCCTCACCAGCTATGCCCCCTCAGACGGGTCCTCGATGGGTCCTGTCCTGGGTCCCTCGGGCCACTGCAGGGCCCACTGGTGGCATCTGCACCCCACCCCTGGTTCTGAAGGAGCCTGGGGGCAGTGCTGGTCCTCTCCCCACCTATCAGCCCTTGGTCAGGCCCCGGCCAGTGGCTGGTCACTATGCAAAGGCTGCCCAGGGAGGCTCTGTGGTGGCAAGGTGGGCACTGGACAAGCCCCCACTCTCTCGCCTGCTGGCTGTGACCCTAGAGAGCAGAATTAACCCTTCCTTTCCTGCTTGAGCTCTGTCCCCATCTCCCACCCACTGCCTCGCCGGCAGGGCCTCTGCTTCAATCTCAGTTAATAAACTGCCACTCTCACCTGCTGCCTGTGTGGCTCCCCGCCTCACTCCGCTTCTCCAGGACAGGGTCACCCTGAGGGGGGCCCCACTGCCCCCACGGCCCATCAGGGACTGACTGCTGGGGGCCCGTGGGAGCCAGAGGCCTCTTTGATGGAAATTGAGTCTTGACACTCCACAGTTGCCTGCCTCCCGGCCTGAACTCTGACCTCTGAACTCTGGTGCGGGGGACTCCAGCCAGGGCGGTTTGGGACTGGTCTTGTCCCCGGGCAAGCCCGGGCCCTCCACCGGCTGCACCATGTCCTCTGGTGCCCACCCGCGGGGTCTGCAGTCCGACAGAGGGTGGGGCCGTGGGGAAGCGCAAGTCCAGCCCTCAGGTAGAAAAGCCCGCTTTATTACAAGGCGGGGCAGTCCCAGTGGCCTAGACTGAGCACGTCACCAAACCCGGGACTGCACAGGCGTGTTGGCACGGTCAAGCGTGGTACGGCGCTGGCAGCAGACTCCAGAAGGTGCTCCCCCACGCGCACGGGGGCACGCAGTCTCTTGGTCACACGTGGGACATGGGATCTAGCCTAAAGGGGACACTCCCTCTCTCTTCTGGGCCTCTCTGAGCCCCAGGGGGCCACCACCATGCAGGGCACCTGGGGCCTGCCCACCGTGGAAGCTGGCACAGCCACGTCCTGAGCCCTGAGTCTGGCTGGCTGGCAGGGAGTCCCTGTGGGCTGGGGGGTCCCACCAAATAACCAGGAGGGCACAGAGATGGCCCATGGCTCCCAGGACCCGACCAAGTTCAGGCTGAGTCACGTGTTGGGGGCCCCCACTGACGTAAGTCTTCAGCTGAGGCCCCAGCCAGAGCCCTCGGAAGCATCGTCAGAGGGGAGGCCACTTGGGCCCCTGGGCATTTGCTGTGCAGGGAGTCCCAGCCACTGGGGACCGGCTGGCCTCCAGCCTTGTGGGGGAGCCTCTGTGTCTGCCCTGGCTGGGCCCTGGCCTTATGGACCCGGCGGGAACCCCAGGGCACGGGCCACGGCATCCAGCAGCAGCTCCAGCAGCTCCAGGATGGAGAGGACAGATGAGCCGAACCACAGCCCCCAGAGGCTGCCCACAGCCAAGAGCAGCTGCAGCACCTGTGGCATCCAGGGCTGAGCAGCAGCCAGTGGGTCCTCTCAGTGACTGGCCCTGCCTGCCCACCTTGCCCGGCCCCACGTGGCCAGCGCACTGAGCAGACAGGCGTCTCATCCAGTGCTGTAATTGAGCTCCTGGTGGAAGACGTTCACCTTGGCCACGTGGCTCCTGGAGTGAGGATGGAGGGGTGGGGACTGCACCCACATTTGCCTGCTGGGGCCCCTCCCTGGGGACACTGAAGGGAGGGTGCAGGTCATGACCTCTGGAGGAGGGGTGCACCCACCTGGCACTCTGGTCAGGGCTCCGCTCAACCAGGGCCGCCAGGATCAGTCCTGCACACAGAAGGCTGGCTGTGCGCAGGCTCCCTTGGGGCCCTCGAGGCCCTCAGGGCTGGGATGAGGGTGGACCCCGGGCCAAAAAATGGGGTCTCTGCTGGCCTGCTCCCTGACCAACCCCCTTCAGGGGACGCACTGTGGACTGGGAGGAAGGCCATGTGGAGGTCCCAGCAGAGAGCTTTATGAGGACTCCCTGGGGAGAGACCCATCACGGCCCTGCTGCACAGCCAAGGGCAAACCCCTGACGCCCCAGAGCCCCTCTCACCTGCAGGCTGGGGGGCAGAGGGAGGCACGTGGGAGCCGCTGGGTCCCCAGGTGCCTGTAGAGTCAGTAGAAGCAGTGACCTGGGGAGGGTGACAGAGGGAGGGTGGCTGGGTTGCTCCATGACGTGCGGGGTAGAGGGGGACGGCTGCGTTGCAGAGTCTGCCCCGTGGCCCTGCAGGTGAGCAGCCCTGCGGGCTGGGGTCTGCGGCTCAGCCCAGGCTGGGTGCCCCGCCTGGCTGCAGCCCTCCGCTCCCTCCGGCAGCAGGTAGAGGTAGTGGTCCCAGTAGCAGGTTTGTACCATCATCTGCTGGAAGCAGACCAGGCAGGCCGGGGGCAGGGGGCGGCAGGGCAGCAGGGCAGGAGCTGGTGACCGTCACGGGGCGCCGTCCTGCTGGGGCCTGCCTGCCGCCCGACCCCGCCCACCTGCCGCCCGACCCCGCCCACCTGCCACCAGGCCCCGCCCCGGCCCGCCCACCTGCCGCCAGCCCCCGCCCCAGCCCTCCCACCTGCCGCCAGGCCTGCCCACCTGCCGCCCGACCCCGCCCACCTGCCGCCAGGCCCCGCCTCAGCCCTCCCACCTGCCGCCAGGCCTGCCCACCTGCCGCCCGACCCCGCCC
>RJWH01005057.1:0-86670 GCA_004363575.1 Solenodon paradoxus | reverse complement strand
CCATATCCTGTTCATTAAAAGCAAGTTAGTGGAGGAGGAGATAATAAAAGAGCATGAATACTAGGAAGCAGGGATCATGTGGGTTATTTTGAAAGCTGCCTACCACAAGTAGGTAGTGGTCCTGTGCCAAGTATATAAGGCTCCGTGGGATAACTATGATTCATCTTATTGGAGAATAATTCCGCTATGTGGTAAATACAACTTAAGATCAAAATGCAGACATTCCATGTAATAAAAAGCAAAACTCACATAAATTAAAAATAAATAAAAACATGAAATTCTAAAGATGTCTTATGTTTGTGGATATTGATTTGACTGTACTGCCCCCTGATCATCTACTGACTGCTGTGGTGCTTCTCAGATAAAAATAAAAAAAAAACATACTTAGAAAAAGCTTATTGGTATGATGTGTGCATTTTCTCTTATGTTCCCCATCATTCTGCTGCTTCTGGAGCAAACTGAATGATCATCTCTGTTGCTTCAATTCTCTGTAAGGTTTGAGAGAGGTCGAGGAAATTCAGTGCCTAGGGCATTGATCTTCAACCTTTGCTGAGTATTAGAATCACCTTAGAAATTTTTGAAAAAGTGCTGAGACCTGAGTCTCTAGTATAGAGATTGTTTGTTATTAACAAATAATATACAGGAGAAGTGATAGCTTATGTTAGCTATCTTCTTCTTAGAACAGTGGCGTGATTGGCTTGCTTGGTGCTTCTTGGTATCTTTCACTGTTGATAATAATGTAAGTTAATATTGCATATGCTTGTCATATGCCCAGCAAGAGATTTATGTGCAGTGTCTTCCTTAAATATTGTACCCATTCTATAGACAAAGAACAGGAAGCCATGTTAACCTGTGCAAGGTTACAAAGCTCCCAAACCGTATATTATTGTAGAAAATCTTTTTATAATATTCACAGTATGAAACTCATTTTCCAAAGCATGGTTTATAGAATTATTTAATCTTTCACTAAAGCCCAGTGAGAGTAATATTATTATTGCTGTTTGACAGATGAGGAAAGTAAGGTCTATAGAGAGATTAAGTGGCTTGTCCAAGATCACACAACTAGAACATGATAGAGCCAGTATTTTATCACAGGCTGCCTTCAGAATCTACCTTTCTGACCGCCCTGCATACTGTTTCTTGTGTTAAATCTAACTAACCTAAACCTAGAGCTTAGAACCCATACTCTTAAGACTCACACTATACTGCCTCAAAATACTGGTAGCTAATATTTATTGAAGTATAATGATACATTCAGCACAAAATAAGGCCACCATTTTCAATATCTTCTTTAACTTTATGAAAGCCCAGCTACATTGGTACATGATACAAGTAGGCAGTAAGGTCTACCAATCCATATCTGGCAGGGTGTAAAGGCCATCATTCTTTCCACTCGGCCCTCAAATATTCTGCCTTCAGAGATTGAGTTCCTGGTCTACCTCTCTACTAGTTTGTGATGAGAACTTAAGTTATTAACTTAACGCAGCCCTAATTCAATTTCATACCATTTAAAGTGGAAGTAATACTGATAATTGCCTCAATTACTTAAAACTCCTATTATATTAAATAAGACTAAGAATGTGAAAATATTCCACTAAATGCAAGGTGCTAAATGAATGTGAGTTGTCTTTGTTATAACTTCTCTCTCACATTATTTTCTCTAAGTGGGAAACTTACTGCTATGAAGATCTTTAAGAGTAGACAAGAGTATCATTTGGTTATTCTCCTTAGGCTAACTATGGGGACAGCTTCTGAGAGTCTAAAGAGGTAAAGGGAGAAACTAGCAATAAGCAAGGCCCTGGGAAATTTGGTACCTAAATTCTTAGCACTATTCCAGTGTGGAGAGAGACTAACCTGGGTTGACTGGAGAGATTAAAGTTGGAGTAAGAGAAAATATGTTAGTTCTAGAAGCTACAGAGTATAGAAACTAAGAACAAGCCACAGGGAATCCTGGGGTCTGTCAGTGTGGGAGATTTGAAGGAGAAAATCATGTCAAGTCAGAGTGAGGAAATGCAAGCCAAAATCATAAATGAGTTATAAATGATGTTAAGTCAAGTTTTCAGTCACTGAATGGAATTCAACCATATGCCAGCTCCTGAAGATCTGTAAGAGGAATTGTTCTGACATTATATGTGACAATGAAGGGATTAGGGGCTCTTTAGATATTAAAGGAACTTTTTACATATTAAACAACTTCCAAATCTTAAAAGCATCTTACCCTGGTTATGCTAGGAAATAGGAAGGATTCAAAATTACCATAGTAATTTCCACCTATAAATCTTCATGCATTCTTATCCCCTTCACCTGAGATGCCCTACACTACATCCTTTGCCACAATGAATTGACCATACTCCAAAACTTAGCTTAAATTCTCACTTTATTGATTGCAACTTCCTTTGGCTAATTCAGTCCCCAATGGTTTCCCCCTTATAAGCATATTAGGCTAAATGATTTGCAAATTTCCTGGATAGACTCATTGATAACAGGGGCAATTGGATCACCTATGTAGGGTATCCCTTAAATAAAATAAATCTACATTGTATTAGTTAGGGATTGACTGCAAGTAACAGAATCCCCCTCACTCAACCTACTCCCCACATAAGTTTATACAAAATATGAAAATAATCTTTCAATGATGAAGAGCTATCTTATCATAACCAAGGGCACAGTAGGTAGCCAAATTTCACCAGAAACTGGAGTCAGAACTTGAAAACTCATCCAAGACAACAGCAGTTACTCTGGCATGTATTTTTCTATCTGGGTATGTATGATTATCTCTGAAAATCAGCTTTGTGTTGATCTTTTATAGTATATGGGAATGGCCATCAATGATCCTACTAGGCTTGCTAGTCCAAGTATTTTACAGAAACTAATGAGAATTTGAGACCCTAGAATTTTCTAGATTTGGGAGAAAAAGGAATCTGGTTGTTTCCTCTTGGGTCCTATACTACTCCTGGTTTAATTAGCTGTGGCCATTATAGAGATCCTTGATCCTTTGCCTATTCAACAGGAGCTCATAAAGTAGATTCCTTAAGATGGCTGGTGAAGACTACTTGTTAGTCTCAAATTTCCTCTTTTCTTTTTTTAAAGAAATACATTTTTTTCATTTTTACTGGGGCATTCAGTCATCACTACAATGATTCAGAGTTATCTCACTATACTCAAGGGCATAAAACTCAAAATAAAGACTACATTTCACAGATTCCCTGTAGTTAAGTGTTGCCATATGACTAAAGTTAACCAATAGGAATTAAGGGTCAGTGTTGTGCGTAATTCCTTGTTGTGCCCTTAAATGGAAGGAGAGGTTGTTCCTTTCCTCATTTTTCCTTCCTATTGACTGCAATGTGGATGTGGCAGTGATCCATCCTGAATGATGTGTGTAACTACAAATAGTGGTACAGTAAGACAAATAGAGCTTAGATTCCTGACACTATCTAGTCATCATATCAGCCCTTATCTACTTGTGATTGGGCTGCTATACAAGAAAGTTTAAAAGATATTTTGTTCTGATAAGTTACTCTGTTTTTGGATCACTACTTTCAAACCACTTGACCCATGGAATTTTGTCGAACAGGTTCACAATATCTTCGTTCAATTTCCTTATTACTCTGTTGTACAGGATTAGCTAAAGGACATGAGCGCTACTAAGTATACTTCTTCTTAGGTTGATAGTGACCCTTTAGTTAGCATCAATCAGTTAAGGCTGCATCTCACTGTTTGTATCTTTATCAGATATTCTGTATTTCCTCATCTTGCCCATAAGTATATCATGTAAATTATTTTTAAAAAGTGCCTTGAATCATACAAGAATCAATCTGGCAACAGAATTCTTATGAACTATCACTTTAAAGTACTTTCATATAACTATAAACTATAGGGGTCATTATTTTATAGTTCAGTTCTATTAGCAATAAGAAATTACATGGATATAAGAAATTTGATAAGTCATTTAGGATTTAGTGATTTTATTGCTTCCACCAGTCACGAATAATATCAAGATGAAACTTACATATTAGACCTGTACCGGTACTTGGAGTCAGCCCTAGTTTTGAATAGAGTGTCTGATTTCAAGGTACCCTAAGAAGGACTATAATCCTCCACTCCCACCCCAAATTCCTCACTAAATTCAGAAATAAGGCATGTCAAACCTGTCATTTCATATGGAGAGAGAGGCCTTGAAATTCAACCAACACTAAGGGAGAAACATGGTGTCATACTTTATGGCAATATTAATGTCATTATTGTTTCTTTTATAAGAAAATATTTGACATAACAAGGCGAGAGGAAGATAATGGTTTTCTATTTAAGGGCATGGTTGATTTTAGAGGGTAGGGATTTAGGAAGATCATAAGTACAGAAAGGAGAAACTGAGACCGTAGAACAATATTTGGCACTCAGGTCTTGGATTAACTCAGATAGCTATCAAATATCTACAGAGCTTGAAATTTCTATCTATTAGAATGACTTCTTTGAAGATGTTTTCAAAATATGTGCATTTTCATTATGTTAGAGATGTCTGCTTATCTGATTGTAACCTAAATCTCCTAACAGAGAGCAGTTGTTGAACCTAGAGGGCTTCCTGGGAAGCCAGGAGGAGCATCAAGAGGGTGGATACTTGGGGTATGTGTATGCGGGGGGAAGGGGGGTGATTGTGAGCCCAAAGTGTCTAAAAGGTTTTAATAATAAGAACAACTGGATTGATGAAGGCCCACAAGGTATACTTAGAAATTTTAGACTTGCTTAGAGTATGATTGACCATATGGTCAGAGCCTGTACTTTCTTCTCCCATTAGGACACAGCTAGGCCCGAAAGCTCACCTCAAGTGGTAGTCTTCCTCTCCACTTTTTCTATAGTTTGGATTTTACTTTTGCAGGCCTCTGTACAATATTTGATTGGTAATATAATTTTTACATTCTTCTCTCTATAACACTGGACGCTGATGAATTTGGCTGCACTTCTTGTGGTACATGCAGCATTAGATAATCTACTTGTGTGTCTTTTTCCTTTTCCACCTTGAATTTTGAAACTGAAGTTGATCAGCTAGCTGAATAGGAAAAGGGGCTCTTTTTGAAAAAGCAACCCTTGAGGGGATTTGATTTGGCCCTCATTTCCTCAGCACTTCTCTTTTCTTCAGCTCTTGGCTTCCTCAATTATCTTGCTTGCCGGGACTGAACTGGGCATGCAGCTAAAGGAGCTACAAATAAGCCCTAAAGAGATTAAGTGAAATTAGTGATGATTCTGATCTGGAACCCAAATCTGATGACTCTAGGCCATAGCTTTTTCTATGGCACCATTCTGCTGGGAACATTCTTGGGAATGTTTCTGCTGCTGCCATAGTTGTCCTCTGTATCTTTTGCCTAGTGGCATTGTCACTCCCAGTACATAAAAGGCAACCAGGAAAGATGACAGCAGAGATGATATAAAAGATAATTTATTGACTGATAGCCATACTCTTTCAACATGTAGACTTTTTTTTCTCTTGTGCAGCATGTTTAATTCAAAGGAAGTCAGGTTGAATTTCCATTACTACCACACTTGCTTCCATTTCTCTCCCTTTTCATCTGGCTTTATCATAACTTCCCTCATCTTATACATAAACACAACTATCTCAGGCTACCCTTGGACCAATTAAGGTTCCCCTATTGCTGTTCTCCTTCTCTAGCTGTACTTCAAATTCAAGTATATCTCTTCCTTCTATCCCAAGCAGAATTCTATACGAGTCAACTTATATAGTAAATACATCTCTGCTAAAGAGCCAATAGGAGCTCATTGGTCCATAAGTTCATATTGTATGATGTGTAAATGACATGATATTTACAAAGCAAGAGTTTTACTAAAGACACCTGAGCTATTCAGGATGCCTGATAAAAATATGTGCATTACTAGAATTTGCCACAATTTTTCTAAATTAAACAGTGGTTGACACCTGAGATCTGCATTTTAACAAAATTTCTAGGTGATTCTGAAACATATCAACAGTTGAGAATTACTACCCTGTATTTTGCTTAGAATAAAAGTATTTGCTGTAGATGTGTTTACACATTAACAGATAATAATGGTCATTGTTGTTCTGACTGATGAGATCTTTCCATTAAAATGACATTTGTTGTGTTATCTCCCACCTTGCATTTTACATAATGGACCAGAATTTTTGAGTCTCAATTCATCTTACTTCAAATCTTAGATTTTTTTCTATTGCATGCTGAAGGTATATGCAAAATCTGTGACCTATGTAATGCTTTTTTTGTGGAAGTATTTCTAATTTTCATGTCTAGCTACATAGTATGATCTACACTGCAGTCTATAAATATATATTTTATGTACGACTGTGTGTTGCACAAGGTACGATATGCTCCATTTCACCATAACAAGGGGATTCGACTCATTCCTCTATGATTTCAGAGCAGCTGTGAGCTGAAAAAAAAAAACAGAGATTGGTAGATAAATAGGGAAGTCTTCAAATGACTATATTTTATTTTCTGTCTTGTAGTCTCATTCTCCTTTATGGGGAGATTCATGCTTCATGGGTGTCCTGGAAAGTAAGATAGCAAAAAGAAGAAAGTAAGAGTAGATTATAAAGATGTTTCTCCCTTGGGCTCCAGTGTAATCTTTCCGTATGGGCAAATATATTAAAACTCAGGGCTCCTGGATTCACTGAAGAGATACATAGTAAATAAAAATATGACTCAAATGCCGCCTTGCAGCCATGGGGTCTGTTTCCTGCCTGTTCTCAGAATTGGTGCCATGACTTATCTATTGAATTTCATTTTCATGCAGTAGATAGACTTGCTACAATTTCAGAGACACCAGGCTCAGCTAAGCAAGGAATCTCTGCTCTCAATATAAACTGCATAGTTGCTTTGTGACCATGCCACAGCTTTTGGAAGAGTGATCAGTGATACCAAAGTAATATTCTTAGTGCATTCTACATTGTTTGCAAGATAGGGGCATACTTTTTTTAACCCATCTAGCCATTACTCATCAGTTAAGATTATGGATTTTGAATTTGTGAGAATTCTTCTTTAACTTCCATGTTTTTAGTAGGACCTTCAAAGTTCTCGCTGGGAATAAGTACTAGGATCTTATATATATTTAAACAACACAATGCTGATTTTGACCAAGGTGATGAAACTTGTGATTGCCCTGGTTGATGTAGGAAAAGAGATATTAATATGTGTTTTTCAAAGCTTAACTGATCCATTTTCAAACAAACTGGTCCTTTGGCAAATTCACTCACCTACTTATACATAGACAAATCTTTATTTAATGCTTAAAGCTATCACATCAAATCAAGTTAAATATTTTATTGCCTTAACTCATTGAGTTTAAAAGTCATAAATTACCAATTGAGTTATTTTACAAACATATTAAAGCTTCATCTTTATTAACTTTATTGTTTTTTTCAGTGAAAAATAGCAGACAGATTAGGTAAATGGGTCATTCACAACTCAGTTGCTCCTATTCTTTTTTTAAAAGACCATTAACCATTCATGCCAGATGAATAAAAGACATTGATAATGTCCAAGTTTTCCCCTTTAGCACTAGTTTTAGGAAAATAACCATGTCTCTCCTCTTACCAAAATGTAGAGGAGAGAATCAGCGTGCAACAAGTAGAAAATCTTACTTGATCTTTTGGGAAGAATAATTGTGCTTTTGATGAGATGTTCATGAGGAGATCGATTATTTATGTGATTTTATACTTATCATACTTCTGTACTAAAGTGCTAACCAGCCATTTTTGTCAGCAAGCATCACCATCATCATCTCAGTGTACTCAATTGCTTCATATCAGAGAAAGAGCCCTGTGCTTTACTCTTATTGTGATTCTGTCCATCTTTCTGTGGCTGATGATATTTGAATGAACATCAGATTTCCCAGGAACTGTGATTTTGAATTATAACAGCTGAGTCAATTGGATTGTTGAGTCATGGGCATGCAGAAACCTGCTAGCAAATAATAGGGCTGATACATAGAGAAATGGAGATGAGCACCCAAATGGCATAGAGAGAGAGGGAGAATGAGTTGCTGTCTTCTAACTTTCTGTGAAGCGCTTTTTGTTTGTCAGCTGCCTTCTTGTTCCTGTAAGATCTCATACTCTTGCAGTGAGATTTTGTGAGCATGTTTTGCATTCATAAAATAAATCTTCTTTTTCATATTCTAAAATAAATATACTTTTAATGGACCTCTGCTACTTACAACTTACAATCAGAGTAGAAATAATTTTAATTTGGTTTATGAAAGTTTATGGAATATTCCCAAAGGGCTTTTTTTTAATCTATTATTTCTCCATTTCTTAAAATGATCTCATGATCATGGGATTAATTGCTTTGAAAGTTAAAGAAACTGAGGCCTCAAAGGAAAAAAGGCGCTTGCCCTAAGTCAGACAATTACATAGAGACATTTAGTTCTAAATTCCATATCTTCTGACTCCTGTGTCCATGACTGGGCACTTACAAGGCACCAAAAAATTACTTGGAGATTGATAGATATATTCAAATGGGAATCCGTGATTCTAGTCAGAAACAATGAAAATGTAGTTAGTCATAATAGGCATGAATACTCTGAAGGAACTTAAAAAAGCCCCTGAAGTCTCCCAACGAATCTTCCCACTTGGATCTCTTCACTTAAGAAAAGGCAGTGTTATTGTCCCCTTGTGGCTCTACAACAGAATGCAGATCAGATCTTGCCTTTGAGAATGCTTACCCTACCTCACCTCTCTGCAGATGCTGCCACTGGTGATGCCAGTTATGTGGTTTGGTTTGTGGATTTGTACCTCAACGTTTAAAAAATAAAGTTGACCCTGAGGTGAAACTTTGAATGCCAACTCAACTAGAAACAACTTTTACAGGCAAATTAGCAAGATCTGAAAGATAACCTTTTAGAACCAGAGTACTGACAGAGCCTAGCTTCTAATGAAATATTTAGAACTGTAAATACAAAGCTTTGACTAACTGTTAAGCAGTTGCAACGTCTTCAAGCAAGGCCTAATAGGACAGTTTTTGAAGCATTACATATGCTTCAGTAATACTGTTCTATTTTTTTCTCTAAGTAATGACTGATTTGTCTTTTAAAAATAAATAATGTCAGGTGGGGGAAAAGGGGGTGGTTTTCAGTGCTATTTTATGTTACATTAATAAATGTTAAACTTACCAGAAAATACATCCTGTCTTAAGAACATACAAGTTTCACACAATATTTTACGTGGTTTCTGTTGCCCATATACGAAAAGACAATCAGTAAGAGCATGGAACATAAGTTTATTATTTTGTACCTTTTATTTACAAAGTAGAATTGAAGAATGCTCTTAAGGAAAGAACTGTCTTAGAAACACAGTTCAATTTATGATGAAGGAAATGAAAGTAAAATTAAATAAGGGACTACATTAAACTCAAACAATTCTGTATAGTGAAAGAAACCACCACTAAAATAAAAAGGCAACCCCTGGAGTGAGAGATATTTACATAGAATATGTTAAAGAACTTAATCTCCAAAATATATAAAGAGCTCATATATTTAGATGACAAAAAAGCAAATTCAAAAAATGAGCAGAACTGTACCTCTCTAAAGAAGACACATAGATAGCCTATAGAAAAATGAAAAAATGCCCTACATAACTCACCAACAGAAAAGTACAAATAAAAACCACAATAACATATTACCTCACAACAGTAAGAATGGCCTATATTAAAAGGCCTAGAAACAACAAGTGTTGGAGAGGATGTGAGAAAAAGGAACCCTCCTACTCTTGGTGACAATGTAAATTAGTACAGCCTCTCTGGAAAACAAGATGGAGATTTCTCAAAAATATAAAGGTGGATCTACGAATTGATCCAGCAATCCTACTAGTAGGAATATACTCTGAGAATACAGAAACTCTCTTCAGAAAAAATATCTGCAATCCTATGTTCATAGCAGCACACTTCACAGTAGGGAAACAAATCTGAATGCCCATCAACAGATGGCTGGATAAAGTTCAATGAAATTCTATGTAGCTATTACAACAGATGAAATAGTGACTTTACCACAACTTTAATGCAACTACAGATGATTATTCTAAGTCAAATAGAAAGAGAAATATAGGATGGTTTCACTCATTTGTGGAATATAAGGAAACAAAACAGACAGACAAATATTAACAGAATTCATATGATGAAAGACTGGCTACCAGGGAGGCAGGAAGGAGGAGGAAAAAGAGAGGCACAAGGTGGTGGTAAAGGGCACTGAACTCTGGTGAAGGTGTGGTGTGAAATACACAGACTGAGGTGTGAAAAGCATGTAGAAATGTGAAATAATAAAACATTAATAAAATAAAACTCAACTTACAAATTTCGTTTCATATTTACTTGAATTGCCAAAATTAAAAAGACTGTCAGTAACAAGTGTCAATGGAAGAATTAGAACAAATACAATCATGGTGGATGGGTAAAATGGTACAAATACTTTGGAAAAATTTTGAGATGTGTCTTATAATGTTAAGCTTAAATTAGTAGTTCATTGGTTGTCAAAGAAGGGGCTTATCTAAGTCTGAGAAAAATCCTGAAATAAAGACCCTTGTTTTATTTTGTTTCAACTTGTTTCTAATTTTTCTATACCATCAGACACTTTTCTTCCTTGGGGAATACTGAGTTAGACTATGCTTTGCATAAGGAAGTAGGGTGAAAGTTAAGACTATAAATATAGATTGAGAATATATATGTATGGTCTTTAATACTATCCTAGAGAGAATAAGAGTCATTTTATAAGCAGTGAGATAATTATTTGACTTTTTCTTTAATGCCTTCCTCATTTGTCTCTGTGCTTCCAGTCTTACTCCTTTTCAGTCCATCCCGAATAGTACTGGTAGACTTATTTTCCCCAAACTATTTCTATCAGTTCTCCACACTGTTTAAGAACCTTTGTGGTACTTAGGACCCTACATATTGGTATATTTTAATCTTCAAACAGATATTTTGATAAACCATTTTATATTACTCCCCATTGTCATTTCATCAAACTGGTTCTATTCATTAAAGCAGATTTCTTATAATTTGATTTTCAACCATAGCTATATGTTAGAATGGTCTAGGGAGCATCTACAAATTCCTGTATTCAGGTTCTACCTTGACTATGTCAGAATCGCCATAGGTGGGGCTTTTATACACGAGTCATGTATAAAACTTCTCAGTTGATCCTAGTGTCCTGAAATTTGAAATGAAACTGAGCCCAAAGTGTATACAGTTGTCCCTCCTTACATGTGCTTTTTCTTTCTATGGTTTCAGTTTCCCACAGTCAATCATGATCTGAAAATAATTACTTACAATAAAATATTTTTGGAAAGAGACTAAGAAAGAGAAATGAAGCAGAATATATTCACCTAACTTTTGTTATATAATATGTTGCTATTTAAAAATAAAATTTAAAATTTTATTATTAGTTATTATTAATATAATTTATGGATTAAAATTTATCATAAGGATGTATGTATAGAAAAACAGGATAGAGCGAGTTTGGTACTATATCAGGGTTCAGGCATCCACTAGGATTCTTGGAACATATGCCCTCAGAGTAAGGAAGGACTACTGTACTCACTTTAGAGTTGTTGGAGTTATGTTGTTGAAATTACATTAATCAATTTCCCATGGAATTTACTCTTACTTATCAAGAGGAGAGTCTAAGTTTCCTGTGGAAAAATCAAAGCTGTCACATTTTTACTTAGAGAGGAAAAGACTTTATTAGTAAATATTATCATGTTTTGAAGCAAAGCATAAGTACATCAGGAATTTCCAAAGGAATATTGAAAGTTTTCATAGTAAACTGATTATAAATACATTTGTCAGTCTTTTTGATTGATTATAGCATATACACATTGATGTATACTTCAGACAACCAGTTTGTCTGAAGCCTCGCTATTAAATCTCTTGTGAAGTAATTTAAGATTTAACCCCTAGAGAATTCTGAACTGCTCTTTGAAGGCAGCAAACTTTAGTAAATTCACAGATTTTCCCATTTTCTGAAAGTAGAATGTTCTTATTTGGTATTTTTGGAGTTTGAGAATACTTAAAAATTATTTTATGTAAATTATCGGTAAGAGCATTCTCAGCATTCCCAAAATAACCTACTCATCAGTATATACTATTGGAGAAATCAAATGAGCATTCACTCCTGGCATTTAACAATAATAATAAAGGTAGTATGTTTAGAAAGGTTGCATTTTCCCACTCGTCAACCTTGCCTTTTAGCAAAAAGGATGCAAGGGTGGGTCATGGAAGACCATAACTTGTTAGGCATATGGTATTGAGAGATTGTGGGGAGGAAGGGTTAAGTCCCAGAGTATGTGAGAACTCTTGAGTTTAATCTAAATCTGCTTTGAATAAGCTTTTCTACACTGGCTAAGCTATATTATTTGACTCATTTTCCAATTTTGTCCATGTGATAAGCAGGAACACCACTTTTTACCTTACAAGCATAGAAAGGACTTTAAGTTTTTCATAAATTCTTCATAAATGCTACCTTTCTTCCCAAGAGTGTTTTAATTCAAATCTTTCATGGAAAACATTCCCCTTATTTCTTACTCTGGAAATAATCCCTTCATCTATCAGATAATCAGATTAAAAGCTATAAAACCTGGGAATCATTTGGTTATTTCTCTGTCACTCAACTTCCCATAGTCTCCAGTAAATCCACATTTCCTGCAGATCAATATTTCTAAAACTTTAGTGTGCATTAGAATCACTTGGAGATATCATTAAAGCACAGACTTCTGGTTCCACTTCCAGATTTTCTGATTCAATAAATGTGGGTGGGACCTAAAAATTTGGATTTTTAACAAATTTCCAGGTGATGCTGTTGGTCTATGCATAATTGTGATTTTTGAAGTCTCTAATATGAAGTCAGGATTCAGAATAATTTGAAATTTTGCCCTGCAGATGCCATTTGATTCCTTTTACTTTTTTCTTACTTTTTTTTACTGCCATTAAATATTTTTCATTGTTTATGGAATATAGTCTATGCTCCTTAGCTTACAAAGTCCTTTGAAACTAAATATATTAATGAGTTCTTTCAAAAATTTATTGAGAGTGCATTCCAAGATGGTGAACTGTTAAGATCTTGAGCTCACCTCCTCCCTACAGACACAACAAAACTACACCAATTTAATAACTATGGCCTCTGAAAAATAATGGGGACCAGCAACTCTACAAAGAGAAGGGACACACATCTTCATAAGGATAGCAGAAACTAATTAGTCTTAGCATGAAAATCACCTAGTACTGATACCCTAAAATCTGAAGGGAGGTACCAGTGATACAGACCTTTTCCCAGAGCTGAAGGGCTTGACTTCTCAGTGGGTTTCCCCATACTTGGGACCAAGAAGCATGTATAACCTGACATGGGAAATAGGTAGACTTTTCTTTGGAGAATAATGGGATTTCAGAGAGGAAAGAACACAGCAAAAAGAGCACAAGGAGAGGATAGATTTATTGCAGACAAACTTTACTGGAGGACTTTAATTTATTGAACCAAGGACTTTAGAATGGGAAATAAGAAAGAATAACTTCACTGTGAGCCAAGACAGTAATGGGAGTCCTTGTCTGAGATTTTAAATCTGTGTGGCACTAGAGACCACCATACTATAGCAAGGATTCAAGGGTGAAATGCATGATGCTCTCCACCATTAAAACATGTATGGTGCCAGTTTGTGCTCACAGTTATGGTTCTCTGATTCTTCAGCCTCCTAGGGTAGTGATTGCCTGTCTGTGATTGGGACAAGTATTCAGGTTTGCAAGGGATACAGATAGCTGAGTGATTTCTTGCAAGGAGACTTCCACAGCTTTCTCAGGGAGGATCATTAGAAAGGATCCAGCAAAGTATTAGCTTTTCACCTGCTGGAGGCTACTGCTAAACAGCTTTGCATATTTGCCTGCCACTTTCTAGAATTCCCTTTCATAGGCCCTGGGCTTTTTAATGCCACATTTTACTGAGACTGTTGCCAAGGTACAAGACTGAGAGACTTTCTCAGGAGTTTTTTTGTTGTGACCAGCTTTTGAAGACTGAGGCAGACACCCAACTCCAACTCAACAGTGACCTCTACTGGGACTGTGATCTGCTCATGGCCAAGAATCACAGCTCCTGGATCTATCTCCTTGTGCCTCGCTGTTCATGTCTGTGACTCTTGTGAAAAACTTCATTTCCTGCCCCATTCCAACCCTGAATACTGGACTCTGGGGCCTCAACACAGTGGTGGCTGTAGAGTTCCTATAATTCTGACTAGTGAAGAGATCACACAAAAATAGAAAGCCTGGCATTCGAGGCCAACACCCCAGTCATATACTCTGCAAACTGACACCTTAATACAAGGCCAATGCATTAGATCAGGGAAGGAGAGACATTTGGCCTAATCCATAAAAATAAACAGAGTACCAAAAAGAATGAGGAGATGGAGAATGATATTCCAAATGATGAATCAAAACAAAACCTTAGGAGGAATCTGAATGCAAAAGAATTAAGTAACTACAGGCAGAATATATTAAAAGCACAGTTTTAATGATGCTCACTGAAATCAGGATAACAATGGAGGAATGAATAGGGAACTATAATAATGATAGAAAAAATATGAGTCAGCTAAAAACACAGCATATAGAGCTAAGGAAAACAATAGAAGGGCTCAACAGTTGTCCAATTGAATGAGTGAGCTAGAAGATAAGGCACTAGAATGCACCCTAGGAAAAAGGAAAAAAGAAAGTAATGAAGACAGCATATAAAACTTGTGGGTTAATATCAAGAGGAAAAACAATCACATCATAGGGATCCCAGAAGGGAAAGTGAGAGATAAAGGGGCAGAAACATTATTTGAATAAATAATAGCTGAGAATTTCTTTAATTTGGGTGTGGAATCAGACATCCAGATCCAGAAAGCTAAAAGAGTTTTAAAGAAAAAAGTCAGACTGTCTGTAAATACTACACCTACAACTAGAAAATAACAATTGAAGCCAAAATCAGTAAAAGGAAGGAAATATTAAAAACTTAGAGAAATAAATAGAAATAAAAGACAATTCAAAGGATCAATGAAGCCAAAAGCTTGTTCCTTGTAAAGATATAAAATTAACAAAACTTTAACTAGAATTACTAAGAACAAACAGAAAACTAATAACTAGGTTCAGAAAAGAAAGAAGTGACATTAGACCAGATAGCTCAGAAATACGAAGTATTTTAAGAGACTACTATGAACAGTTATATGACAATATAATGGACAGTCTAGAACTGGACATGCAAAATATTAAACTTGACTACTTTTATATCATACACAAAAATTAATGCAGAATGGAATAGAGACTTGAAAGTAAGGCTAGAAACCATAGAATACATAGAAGAAAACAAGAAAATACATTCTATGGTATAAGCCTTAGAGAGGTCTTTGGGAATTCAACTCCAACAGCAAGGGAAATAACAACAAAAAACAAACAAATGGAATTGTCTAATGAAAAGCTTCTACACAGTGAAAAACTTCAGGACATTGAAAAGACATCCTACTGACTGGGAGAAGATATTTGCACACCATACATATGACAAGGGCCTTAATATCCAAAGTACATAAAGAACTTATAAACTCAACAACACAAAAAACCCAATAAAAATGCTTATGTTTCTGAGTAGACATTTTTTCCAAAGGGGGTAAAAACAATGGCCAACAGACATATAAAATGATGTTCCTCTTCTCTTGTTATTAGTGAACTAGAAATCAAAGTAACAATGAGATATCACCTTATACCTATAAGTACGGCTATTAGACAAAATATTGGAAACAAGTATTGGCAAGGATGTGGAGAAAAGGGAACTTTTTTATGTACTTGGTGGGAGTTAAAATTGGTGCAACATTATAGAATGATATATGGAGATTCCTCAAAATTAAGAATGAAAATCCCTTATGATTCCATTATCCCACTTCAGGGTATTTACCCCCAAAACACAAGAACGCTAATTTAAAAATATATTCACCCAAATTTTATTGCAATATTATTTACAATAACCAAGAAATGCAAACATCCTATGTGCCTATATAGCAAATGAATGAGAAAATAAGATATAGTATTTATACATAATGGTTTTTATATATATAATGGAATACCACACAGCCCTAAAAGGTTAACTTCTGTCATTTGGGACAACATGGGTACAACCAGAGGGAATTGTGCTATGTGAAATGAATCTGTTGGAGGACAAATACCAAATGATAATCACTCATACGTGGAATATAAAGAAACAAAGCAATCAAACAGACAAAAGAAAAACTAACCCATGGACATTGACAACAAAACTGATATTACCAGAGGGGAAAGGAGTGGGGATGGGAGCAATGGGGGTAGTGCTAGTGCAGGTCCAATAGATAGTAGTGGAGAACTATTGGAAATTTGATTGTGTGGCGTTATCATATATTTGATTAATAAGAAGCCTGCTCATCTAAATTTGTTTTGTAAATTAAAGTTACTTAATTAAAAATTGATGATGATATTTACACAATAGGTATTACTTAATTCCACTGTACTTTGCACTTACACATTATGATAAATTTTGTGTTTGAATATTTTACCATACTAATAAAATTATCGAATATCTTCTAAGTGTCAGGCATCTCCCAACATTATTGTACTTCTTGCTTTTTCCTTAACACATGAGACTTAGTCATGTTTAGTCCCCACTGTCTAGAATATCCTTACCTTCCCTGAATGCCAAACTCCCCTTTGCCATTAAGATGTCCTTTCTTATATAATACCTTCTCAAATTTTCTAGGTATAAAGGAACTTAATACATTCTGATTTTAAGTGTCTATTTATTCTCCCCACCCAAACAGTACCCTTAGAAAGGGTACTGTTTCTTTTATCTTTTTGTTTCTTTTGATTCCCACATGGAATGGGTGGAATAGGCAAACTTGACCAGGTGCTGGTTTTAGAGTATAATTTATGTAGGGCCAATGTCAGTATAGGTACTTGGGATTAGTAGTTAGAGAAGGAAAGGACCAAAGCAAAGTCTGTAAGGGAAACCTAGAACTTAAATCTCAGGACCAAGTCATGAGGAATAAGTGGCAAAGAGTTCAGAGTTTGATATAGAGATGATCCATAATCTTTCTCTTACTAACCTGCCATCCACAGTTGAAATTGCTGTTATTAGAGATCTCTTGTGCTCAAAGTATAATATCTTCAAGAAATAAACTCTTGTGGAAAATTCCAAATACCACATGGTATGTATCACATTGGCTTTCATTTGAAACTTCAGTACAGATGAGTTACTTAGGCTTTCAAGTTATTACTTTGGAGACTGATGAATAGGAGCCTGAGTAATGGTTAGGTGAAAGAAAGGGAAAAATTATCCATGTTCTAGGAGCTCTAGGTCTCATTGGCTGGGGCAGGTGAAATCCAATGGATTACAAGGATGGTTGCTGACAGAATAGAGACAAATTTTACCTTTGTCCAGTACCTGAGGCTCTGATCTCTAGAAATTTGGTAGATATGTACATAAAATGTGGATATGTTAGAGGAAATCAAGGCCATATAAGTCTGAATCTGAATGTCTTCTCTCATCAGCAAAAAGTAGAAGAGGAGAAGGAAGATTGAAATGGAGTTGTTGCTTTATATAGTATAAGTAGTAAATGAGGTAAACAAACAGTAAATGTTCTTTACCCCATACACCAGCTGCCCCTTCTCTTGAGTGTCATGAGAGTCTAATTTTTTGCTTGCTTGCTTGTACATAATGGGTTTATTAGATTACTTTCCCCCATTTCCTATTTACTGTAGGTATCACTTTTACTAATTGCAGATGTCTATGGTGACAGTAGGTGCTTCTGTGGCTTTCTATAATATTCTTTGCTCCCTTGATACCTGCTACCTGGATATTGTTTAATTAAACTGTTTAGTCTTATGCCTAATCAGTATGCTCTCTGCTGTGAATGACCTAAGAAGTGAGCTTGTGTTTGAATCATATCTATAGTTGAGATGCATCCAGTTGTTATAGATTGAGTGTGTGAGTGTGTGTATGTGTGTGAAAAAGGGAGTGACTTGTTCAAATGTCTCTCTGTATATTTAAATAATTGACAAACAAATCTGTAAGTTCCACTTGCTCACTGGTTAATTCAGGTGCACATCAAAGTACTTTGGAAATTGTAAACCACTTCATAAATTGAAAGAATGCTAACAAATATGTAAATACATTGGTTAGCTCCTAAGAATGCCTCATTAGCAGGTTCAGCCCACTGGGTCAGTTGCAGAGACAAAACAGTAAACTTATCATTGCTACCTGCAGTAGGAGAATATTTGCACAGTTAATCCAAGAGCAGCAGGTTATCTAGACATCCTTGAGACTTGTGTTAGATGTACATCATGTTACAGATTTATTTTGTGTTCTATGGAAATACACATTTTCTGTCTTTTAGTATGCAAATTATAGAAAATAGTTTAGGAAATAAACACTCCCCTGAAAAATCCAGAGTGAATATTTCTTAGCAAATTACCAATTTTGAGAACTGAGATGATTATATGTGACACCTAAGTCTGTTTTGCCTTATAATGTTCTCCATTTATTTCAAGAACATGTGGTTTGTTTCTTTAACTATATTATATGACAAAACCAAATTTTTTTTAAATAAAACTCTTATGAGTAAAACTCTATGTGATGATTATTTTGCTAGGTTATTTCATATATATATATATATATATATATATATCTCATTAACTTCTGAGAGTATTCCCGAGAAATAGAGCTTTCATTTATACTTTGTACATATATACTTTATACATTTATATATTTATATTTTGACAGCAGAGAGCTAATTAGGCCTATGCAAGGTCACACCACCATTCACTACTAAATTGTTATTAAAAGTCAAGTATTTCCATCAAATATGACTACTATTTCATATTTGGTGTTCTCTGTGATTTCATTAAATGTTTGAGAGAATATGCTATTCTTTATCAGCTGATGTAGAATTGACCCAAATCTATTTGTTAACATGTTAGCAATAAATCACAATTCTTTAACTAGAAACAAGAGAAGCTGAAGCTCCATTTGAGAATTTTATAATGTAGAAAGCTGGAAATTCTCATGATACTTTCACTATTCCTTGGTGCACACTTGATTTGGGAAGCACACTTTGAATCTCTCACTTCATCTGTGAATTTCAGAATATGCATGGAAAGTAGTATGATTGTCAGGGGAGAAGAGAAATAACTATTTCTCCATGGGCACTAAGCTTTCTTATCCATTTTTCACCAGTCACTCACTTTCTAAAAAAAAAAAATTGCTTTTTTTTTTACTTTTAGCAAGATTGAATAAAATTTCATTTATGTTAACTTTTCAGCTATAAAATTCACTTTTAGTCTTTCACTGGAGTACTAGTATCTTGGCCAGGAGATAAATACCTCATTAAAAGCAAAAATGATATACAGTGTCTATTAATCAGTTGGCTACAACTACTTTATGCCCTGAGTGTAAAATGTTGAACCCTGTCTCTTAAGGATCAATATTGTTTCTAAGTAACTAAAGATAAATCAATAACAGCTCTAGATTTCACTTTGGTAACTTCATTTGATTCTAGTGTTTCTGAGTCTGTAACAACAAATACAGACTACTCAGACATAGTTTTTAGAGTAAATTTCCCCGTTTGTCTTTGTTGATTTATTTGTGTTTTCAGTGTATAGTGAAATCTTTTTATAGTATTACTGCTGCGTTAAGGCAAATTCTTTTAGAGAAATTATGTTTTTATTGGATAGAATTTTTAAATCTCAAAGGACTTCATCTGACCTACATATATCCCAAAACATGTATTAACAGGGTTCAGCTGTATTATGTATTATTGATGTGTGCTTACTCATTTCACTTTTGCTTCACAGTAGACTTAGAGAATTAATGAATTCTCTATTAAATGAGGACAAAAGGACAAATTCTAAAACATAGCATTATTGCATTTTAGAATTGAAGAAAAACCTCAAGGTATATGTTTCAACCTTTTATGTGAGGCTTCGATCAGTTCCCTATAAGGGATCCCTGGAAAGCTAATTCAATTTTAAGTTGAATTAAATCAAGCATAATATATACAGGGAAGGAGATTGGACCAGTTAGCTACCTGTCAGGAAATCAATGACATCTGAAGACAGATTGGGAAGTGTTTAATTAAGTGGTATTTACAGAGGTATGGGGAAACATATATACATATAATATATATATACATAATTATATATAATAATTTTTCTCTGTATTTCTATAGTATATATACTAATAACTGATTACACACACACACACACAAAGTTGGAGGCTAGCAATACTGGAACTGTTATCTTTATCAGAACTGAGAAGTTCCTGGAACTCCAAGAGGGTAGCTTAGAGAGAGGATCTACTGACAGGAGGTATGGTCTTGGGTAGAAAGCACAAATATAGCTAAAAGTGAGACCCAAAATGCGTGATTACCAGGGGAATAATTTACCTTCTTCCTCACCCTCATGTTCCTTCTTCATTTTCCCTCCAGTCATTTCATGTGCTAAAACCATGGGGCTAAGGACCCCAGTTAATGGAGTACATAGAGGTCAGACTGGTAGGGCACTAAGCAGGGTTGAAACTGGATAGGAAGAGGTACATAGAAAATATTCAGCATGGGAGTTGACGGTTTATTTCTACCCTGACTCCATCAGAGCATGTCTAAAATGTAGTCATGCGTTCTGAACAAAAAGGGCTATAGTCAAAGACGGAAAACAAACCATTGGTGAAAAAGCTAATCTTCCTCTACCCTTTTAGGTAAAATAATTAAACTGACATAAGAAAGAACAGCAAGAGAAAAGACAAATTGTAGTTACGTACACATAGGGGGTGTATAGAATATGAACCCAAAAGAAAAATTTTGTAAAAATATCTATATATGCATCAAAAACAGACCTTTCAAGTCTTAGTCTGGGTAATATGGCTGTCTTTCACCTCCAGGGATAACATGGAAAAAATTCATTTCCTCTTTTTAGGAAGATAGATAATTAGGCAAAACACCATTCTTAGATTTTCCATTTCTCATTTTGCTACAATAAAAAATAGTCAGCATGTCATTTTGGAATGTCCTGGTGCAGTCTTTTCTTGGTCCTGACACAATACAATAAGAATACGCAAAAGCATTTCATATAAAAATGTTTGGAGGAAGTCGTTCTGTTAATACTAGCCAATGAAAGATCTGAGGGTCAATGTAACCTAATAGTTAAGAATACAGACTCTGAAGTCAGCTCTAAATTTACTGAATGCATGACATTGGACAAACCACTTAATTTCTTTTTACTTCAGTTCTCTCATTTGTAAAATTGAGTATAATAATAGTATCTCTCTCATACAGTTGTTATAAGGATTAAATGATTTAATAGTCAAAGCACTTCAAATATTGCTTGGTACATGATAATTGTTATGTAAGTTATATAATTGAGGAGGGTCACAGTAGAGAAATTTGAATGGGTCTATCTGTCCTAAAGCAGTTGAATCAAGCCCAGTCAGTAAAAGCCTGAAGATGACAGATTTTCATTCAGTGTAAAGATAGATGGTCTCATAAACATAATAAACCATGATTTTATAAGGTAGTGAGTTTCCCATCCTAGAGGTGTTCAAATTTAGACCAAATTACAAGTCATGTTATAAAGGGATTCAACCATAAACTTGGAGGTCAGATTGGAAAGCTTTCAAAGTTCATGTCAATTCTGGCTTATCTCTGATTCTTCAGCAAAAGCTTGTGCATTAGTACTGGAAATATGACCTTGTTAGCTCAGCCTCTGCCTTAAGGAACCATGAACTGCTTATTAGGCTATAGATTGCCTAGAAGTAATTCTTGATCTTTAGGGAGTGCATGAAAAAGCACATTCTGAAGTCTCATTGTGGTTATATTATGTTCCCCATCCTTCACCATCTTGCAACCATCTCTTCCTCCAATTCTATTTTTTTTCAATGAAAATAGATTAAGTAATTGTCATAGTTTGCAGTCTAAGAATGTAGGCTTATAGACTCTATACTTATATAATTTAACTTTAAGATTTGAGCTATGTCTCTTCTTGGTATGTGATTTTGGGAAGTTTACTAACCTCTTAGTATGTCTTAGAGTATGTCCTCTGTAAAATATGGAAAATAAAAATGCCCTTTACCTCGCAAATTCATTAAAAAGATTAAATGAGATTGTTTTTGAAGTTCCTAGTATATGGTAAACTTTGACTAAATATTATCACTTGTTACAGTAATTTATTTTATCATATGTTAGTAGTATATTATATAATGTGTTATTATTATAAAACTAGTTCCTGAGACGCCTGATTATATTGGGTACAGAAGATTTTCACACTTCTCTTGATAGGAGCCTATACTCTAGAGTTAATTTTGGAATATTTCTGCAGGGATTATAAAACTGCTGGTAAAAAGGAAAAAGGCAATCTCTCATCTTCCTCCTAGGTCATCCCCATCCTAGAGGTAGTTATGAGGAACTGTATGTAGCAGAAAAACAGTCCTAAGCAGTTCCTCTAGCTGTATCTAGGAAACCTGTCAAAGAAAGGATTCTTGTCTCTCAGCAGCCAAGTATGAAGCTTATATTTGGATTTTCATATAAATAAAACTTCAGAAGTTAGAATAACCAGCTGCTAAAGGCTTCACTGCTCTTTAATCTATGGAACAAGAGCTCATAATAAAAATAAAAGAGAAATGCCACCTTTCCAAGCCTTGTCTATGTAATGAAAGGAGTTTTCAAACTTTCTTTAACTGCAAGTAATTTCAATTAGCATTTTTGAGGGGGCCGAATGTAAATACCAATTCTGCAATAGTCTGGAGCCAGTTGATTAACCATTGTATAAATTGCTACAAGCCTCTATTGGGGAGGAGGAGGAAAAACAGGCACTCTTGTTTGGTATTCTGTTCTGGTTCCCACCAGAGCCATTGCATTTTATGTTCCTTCCTCTTATTCATCTACCCACCCCCAAATGCAAATAAATTTTTTAAATAGTGGCTTAATGCTAGGATGACAAGGAAAGGTAACTTGACAGTAAGATGACAGATTCATCCTGGTTTGTCCATCCCATTTTTAATACTGGAAGTCCTGTGTCCTGTGAAACCCCTGAGTCCTGGGAAAACCAGGGTGGTTGGTGACTCTAACTGGGCCTGCAAGAAGCATTATTCAAGAAGCAATGAGTTTAGTCCTCTATGAATAACCTGATTTCCTGATATTCATGCCTAAGCAATTGTAGGAAGTGACTAGACCGACTATTGAGTAATCCTAGGATGAGGGCCTTGTTTTAGGAGGCTAAATTAAATATGCCAAGATGATCAGTTGCTGATGAAACAGGAAAATGAAGGTTATTGTTCTCTCTCTCATACAATAAGCAAAAAAATAATAATTAATGTTTTTCTTTGGATCCAAAAGGTATCTATTAATATAGGTCTCTTGTCGGTTGCTATCCATTTTTTAAAACTTGAGGTCCATTCATAATTAGAGTAGTGATTGGGGTTTGTGCTTCCCCAAATATGAACCTTACAGCATTATGAGACATCCAACTTTAGGTGACCCTGATAATTACAGTAGCCTATTAAATCCTGACATTATCCATTTCTTACTCTAGAAAAAAAATGGCAAAAACAAAATATGTATCACCTCCTTTTATGATCTTCTTGGTCCATACCTAGGTTAGGAGTCAATAATTTATAACCTCAAAGTCAGATCCATCCTACTGTTTATTTTTGTATAGTTGTGGAACTAAGAATATTTTTTCCATTTTAAATGGTTAAAAAAAATCAAATGAATAAATTTTGTGACATGTGAAAATTATAAAAAATTCAAAGTTTGGTGTCCGTATATAAAAGTCTTATTGGAGCACAATCACAATATTGCCTTAATACAATGGTCTATGACTGATTTCCTGCTACAGTGGCAGAGAGAATAGTTACTAGAGTGACTCTAGAGCGCCCAAAACCTAAGCATTCATTATTTGATACTTTATGAAAGGAGTTTACTGACCCCTGTCCTAGAGGAAGCAGCCAATTCTGTGTATAGAACACATACATGAGAAAGCTCAAAATTATGGGAAAAATCAATCATCAGTGCTACATTTTGGAGGAAAAAATAATAGCAAATATAAATTGATCCAGTAATTGCAAGTCACATGACATCTAGAAATATTAAGAAAAACCTTATCTCTCTAATTAGTCTTTCCAGATATTTTTGAAGCTTCTCTTTATTATGGCTATGATCAATAGTCATTGACCACTAATAATTAGAACCTATAAATATTTACATTAAGATTCCTAGTTTAGCTGATATTTACCTGTATAGTGTTTATGATATATATGAAACATTCAATGTATGTATTTTAAATGTCTCTGTTAATTTGTATTTGCATTCTGGTTTCACTGTGACTGATGTTAACTCTGGAGAAGTCAACAAGTCAAATAAAAAGTAAATACATCATTTACATTTTGTCTCCTTTTCTCAGAGTTTGTCAGTAGCACTTCTAACTCAACTATGGATCTAATCTTTCCTCCAAAGCAAAGACGGAGAAGACTCTCCCTTGTTCCATTCAGTTAAAATGTCCCTGTCAGTGTTGGTTTAATAAATCAACACTGGAATTAAACTATTAATTTTTCAAAACATTTAACAGTAAAGGAGCACCAGAAGAAAGATGAGGGTAATAGGAAATTAGTACCTAAGAAATATTTACCCTTCATGGTATTCCTTGTATAACATTGCAAATTGAAATCCTACCATTTGTTGTAGAACAATATAGCAAAGGAAACTGGTTGCTGTACATCATTTTCAGAGCTGTCTTGGGTACTTGACAGGTGAGCAAGTAAGCAGAAGTACAGGGATTGAGCAAGCCAGCTCAAAGGCTCTTGTAATAAAATATGAAACAGGCTTAAATGTTATCATCATACTGAGGAAACATTGATTAGGAGCATGGATTCTGCAGTCAAATGAACTTCGAGTGTAATTATGGTACTGCCATTTACTTGTCTGAGGGGTCTTAATCTGGTTATTTAATCTTAACGATCTTTGGTTTCCTTGTTTGCAAAATAGAGATAATAAAACTACTTCATTTTGGGGGATTGTTAAAGGAATTCAATGAGACATATATAAATATGCTTAGCACTGGGCATGACAAAATTACTCAATACATGTTTTGTTTTTATTGTTTTTATGGATGCTAAGTGAAATAGTACTGGAAATCATTGCATAAGTAGCCAATTCTTTGTTAAGTGAAAAATTCCTGCGTACTCATGTATAGGAAGATAGCGAAAGGAATAATGAGTGGAAATTAGGTCATATACGCTTTAGTCTGACTAATCATAATAATAAAATGATAATATTTAATAGATATTTACTGAACATCTAAAACAACAACCCTACATAAATGTCATCCCCAGTTAAAATATGGGAGAACCGAGGTTTAAAATGGTTTGGCTAACTTTATAAAGTAGTAGCCAGCAAGTGACAGAAGGTTGATTTGAACTCAGGTAGACTGACTCCAGAGACCACATGCTAACCATGAGACTATACTCCCTTTCTGGTTCAGTTAGCTAGCTCTGTGACCAAGGGTACTCATATATGTGTGTGTGTGTGTGTGTGTGTGTGTGTGTGTGTGTGTGTGTGTGTGTATACACATCTATGAGTGGTTATAGCAAAGTTCCTTAAGTACTCTGGGTTTTAGTTTCATAGTCCATAAAATGAAAGTTTTGAATGCATTGGCCACGGGACTTTGACTACCTGAGTGTCTATGGTTAATTGTGTAGAAAATTCATAAATAATTTCTAATTTGCTTTAGACAATCAAATGTATGCTTTTCTGTTGGAAGGGATTCCTAGAATAAATGAAGTAAGGATGTGACATTGGGAAGACCTGTAGCTATACAATTAAGGAACTGCCTAGTTTTTCCAGTGTATTCCCTTGCTCAGGTCATGTCATGAAGAGACAGTTCATGTCACATAAATCAGCAGAAACAAAATGTCCTTTTCTCAAATATTGCTATCACTATATTAGGACTCAGGACTATCCCTTAAAGCAAGAATGATGCATTTAGGAAATCTTCATTATCCTGCACCCATTCAATTCTCTAGTTCATGTTAAGTGACAATGTTCTTCCTTTGCACTATTTTTACATTTAATTGTTTTTTAAATTTGATTGATCATTGCACCATAACAAGTTTTAAGGTATACATCATCATAAGTCAAACTGTATATAATAAAAACCACCACATTCTAAATCTATCCTTCACCATGAAATTAACTCCTTTTACCCAATTTGCCCACCCCAAAATGACTTCAGGTATGTGAGTCTGGTGTCCTCATGAGGAATATGGAGTTTTGCATAATTAGCTAGTATCTCTCTGTGTAAAGGGAGGTTGGTGTTGCCTCACTATCAATTTGCTACATTTCATTAGTAGTAGAACACAAATATTTTTCAGTGACAATAATTCTGATTAAAATAAATAATTTCTGGGTGCAGCCTTGTGATTCAAGTGACTAAGATGGCTGGGGTGTGACCATCCAAGGACCTGGGCTTGTCACTGGGACAAGGGACCAAAAACAAATTTAAACAAATAAATAAAGATCTTTCTTCCTCCTCCTCCTTGCTTTCTTCTTCCTTCCTTTAAAAAAAAGACAAGATTTTTTTTCAGCCAAATGTGATCATGAAATTAACTTCATGCTAATGACATACAGGCATAAAAGTTGCCTGAAGGTGAAGGAAAGTCTTGAAAAGACAAACTCACAGCAAACATGCTCCTTTAATTCGCCTTTCTTTTCCATGCAATCTGATGTTAGGTTCTGATGATTGGAGCTCTAGCAGCCAACTGGATCATGAGGTGGCTTTGAAGGTTAGAAGTATTTCTAGAATGATAAAGTTGAAAGACAGAAGATGACTTGCTTTCTGACAATTACCCAGAATATTCATAGCAGTCCTGGATTGCTAAACTCAGGGGTTTTAAAGTTATGCAAGAGAATGAATACATCATTTGTTAAAAAAAAAGTCTACTCCTCTTAGATACTTTGCTTTCAGTTAAATGATGATTTCCGTAGGCATGCTTAACTGAAGGATGGATTATATATATATATATATATATATATATAATATATATGTAATTATGCTCTCCTGCTCCTCTCAATCCACCTCTAAATATAATTCTTTACTAAATACTTGTATAACACCAATGAATAAACACAGTTAAGGAAAGTTAAAAAAATAAGTACAGCATTTTTATCCTTCTACTCCACCAGGCATCTATGTAACTCTTCTTAGAGTTACAATTTCATCCCATTCCCAAGAAGTTTCCGTGAATCTGGCACCTCTGCAACCTTACCAAGTGTCACAGTTCCTGCAGTCATTTGCTCTTATTTGGACAGTCTATTTAGCTCCCTCTGTGAGAAAGATAGTTACCTCCTTAATCTATAAAAGATTTCTTATGCTTTAAGATGACCTCTGGTTCCCCCCTCTAGTCATAAAGGTTTGTTCTTCATTCCTTGGTTTCACCCTTCACCTTCCTGCCTGAGAGATTTTGCTTAGACTGATTTCCTTTCCCTGAAATTCCTCACCCATCCACTCATTTCTGTCTGTCATTCTCTCCATTCAAAGTCCAATGCAAATCACATTTCCTCTAATACATCTTCCTCAAAACTCATCTTTCCATCTTCTGTATGCCCACAGCATTTTGCATATACTTTAGTATTAACTATACAGTGACTGCATTTGCTGAACTCTAGAATCAGGAAACATGCTTTGACAACTATAAGTATACTTAAAGGAACAATATGGTAGATTATTTGAAATCAGGATGGTTCTAGAGAATTCAGAGTGCATGTGTGCCTTAATTGCAGCATTCATTATAATCTGCCTTGTGTTGGTGTTAATTATATATTTGTTTGGATCCTTCCTGATGTTTTGAGCAAGAATTGTGTCTCATTCATCGCTGTATCACCCCACACCTGTCTGGATCCTTTCTCCACAATAAGCATTTTTTAATGCAGTCATCAACTATTTATTAAGCTCATATTATGTGGGAAACACTGTGCTAGGTGCTGGGGATGTGATATTTCTCACATGAAATAAAACATTAAAACACCATGAGATGAGTGCCACATTAAGTTAGACCTGAGATAGATGAAAGGGATCCCTTACCTAGACTTCTAGAATTAGGGAGATTTTGAAGGAAGCAATTTATTGGCAAAGAATTGAAGCATGACAAAAATTTTGTCAAGAACAGTAGGGCTTAGGGACTCAGGATTGTGAGGACAGTATGTGAAAAGGTCAAAAGGTGAGAAAAAGTGGCCTATTGAAGAAATTTAAAAAAATCAGTCCCATTTGATGAGTAGAAGGTAAAAGGGAATGAGAGAAGAACCTGAAAAGGAAACAGGTAATTGAACCAGGTGTTAGAGATACAAGTACAAATAAGAAACAGCTCCTGTTCTTCCAGAATATACATCAAAGAAAAGACAGAGAAATGATAGAGAAATTATGATACAGTATAATGAGTATTATGATGGGAGAGGTTCCATGTGCTTTTAAAAACTCTTCTTAAGGCACCTTATATTCCTGAGGATAAGGATAAGGTAAGGTTTACGATTAGCTATGAACTTTAAGTTGAAATCTAGATCACTGATTTCAATGCTGAACAAACTTATTGCTAGTATTTAGCTATTTTGTCATTTATTCTTTTATGAATCTTAACATGAGACACACTGCCAGAGAGTAAGAGAACATCTCTGTTCTGTTTCTTTGTTACTAGCTTTCCTCTCAATAGCTATGCATCGTGGCTGGATTTGAGAGACTGATTACATAAAACATAATCTCTTTTTTCCATCCATCAGAAAACAGTACTCAGCCGCTTTATAACTTGGTGTGAAGCTTCTTCCCTCTCTTCTGATCAATATTTTAACTGAGTCCTATATAAAATAAAATTTATATTCAGGTGTTCCCTTAGCAACCATCATAGAAAATCAAATAGATCCATTTTTAGAATCAGCTCTTTTTTAGAAAAACCTTGTAGTTATTAGTGTTTTTCAAAATTAAATATTTATTGAAATAGCCTTGATTTATAAAAATATAAGCCCATATGTAAAGTTTTACCTTTCACCAAATATATGAAAACACACCCTGCTCACCACCAAATTACCAAAAGTCTTCACCATTGGACCCCATAGTCTTATTCCTGCCCCACCCCCCACCCTTGCTGGTAAGCCTCAGGTTAATTGTCATTGTTAAGGATTGGTTTTGTTTTGTCTATTCCTTTGCTTTGTTTCTTCATATATCACATATCGGTGAGATCATCTTATACGTATCTTTCTTTTTCTTACTTATTTCACTTAGCATAGTAACCTCTAGTTCCATCTTACTGTCACAGATGACAGGATTTCATCTTTTTAAGGACTGTGAACTATTCTGTTGTCCAAATATACCACATCTTTATCCATTCATGTATCAATAGGTACAGTTGTTTCCATTTCTTGGATATTATAAATAATACTGCAATAAACATGGTACTGCATATATTTATTTAAATTAGTGCTTTTGTGGATTGGGTTTAAAATATCCAGAAGTAGAATCATAAGTAATAAGTTCATAAGATCGTAAATTGCATAGTATAAGCTGTGGCGTTGGCCTAGAATTCTGGAATTCCTTTAGTTGTTTGATCTCAACATGGGTCACGTTTTTTGATGCTTTAGGGCTAGCCTTGAGTTGAGGCTGAAATTCCAGCCTGCATTGTTGGATTTAGAATGGGAATGCCGATGTTTCCCCCAGAATCTCAGGCATGAACGAGAAGGCACAAGGAGAGAAACTTAAGACTTGTGGGCACAACCTACAAACAGGCCAGTCTCAATAGAGTTCACAAAAGTAATACAACTGGGAACCGTCTTAGCAGAGCATATTCCTCTGTGAAAACCCCTCAGTCCTCCAGAAGAATGGCTGCCTCAGCTGGTGACAATGAACAAGAACTTGGTTTTGGGGGTGGAATTTCAGGAAGTAATAATCAGGTAGTGAAGCTATTTAGCTGTAGCCTCAGGCAGGTGGGAAATGCTATTTTGATGGAACCCTTAGAATTATTTTCTCTGGAGAGGAGTAGAATTGAATGTTCTTTGCCTGGAACCAGTCAGCCATCCATATTATTTTTGCTGCTTTAGCTCTTTCTCCATCGGCCTGCAAAAAGGCAGCCCTGAGCACCAACAGTTGGGCACAAGAATGCCAGTGGTGGAGGGAGCAATTATTTCCCTTTTTGAGTTTCCTGCGATGGAGTTCCTGTGCCTTGCAGAATTAGTGTTAGTTCACAAGAAGCCTATCTCTCTTTTCACCCCATGCTGAAGTTTTTGATTTAGCAACTGAAAGTCAGTTCCCAGATATTGTCGCACCTGCTCAGGGGGAAAGTCCTTCAGCTCTGGGAAAATATCTGCATCAATGTTCTTTCTTTGTGGCTCCAGGGTCTCTGAACAGGGCAGTATGATGTTGAGAAAGATGGACTTCTCCCACCGTTAAGTAGATATATGTCCTGTCTCTTTGTTGAATTGCTGGTCCCCATTCCTTTTCAAAGGTTGTATTGGCTAAATAGTTGTATTTTGGTTGTTCCTGTGAGGAGGAGGCAAGTTAGAGATCTTAACAGACTGTCACCTTGGAATGGGATCTCTAAACTTCTCTGATTAGCAAAATAACTTTCTAAATGAACTATCACCTCTTGTAAACAAAGCATTTTGAGAACCATTTTTTTAAAGGAAAAGTGCAAGCAAGAATGAAGGCAAGTTGGCAGGAAGGTAGAGAGAGATGGAAGAAGTATTTTATTTTTTAAATTTGTTGTTCCCCCAGGCCTGTGTCTTGAACCTGGGACCTTGGGATGTATGTGGGACTACTTCCAGGGTGCACTAGACTGCTAGGCCACCAAGGCGTACCCTTAAGAATCATTTAAAATCAAATTTATAAGGTATTAAAATAGGGATATGAAATGATTTCCTCAAAACTTTTATTCATTTGTTTGTTCCATTAATCAACTCAAACATTTATTATTATCTATAGGTGCTATGTTTGGTGTTGCGGTTTACAAAGATGACAAAGATATGGTACTTTGATCTCATAAACCTTATAATGTGATATGATAGACACTTCCAGCAATAACTAATACAAGGTTTTAAGATGTTGCACATTAAATGTGTGAGCACATACATATGAGTTTGTTTTATTAAGATTTGTTGAGATGAGCTTTAACCTTTGTTGGAATGAATTTTAGTGAATCAGATGTCAACTTATGAAGTTATAGTCCCAGAAGTGAATTATAAAGTCCTAAAATGTCTTTACATCTGGGAGTTTTCACATTTTCATAGGATTCTGGAAAAAAATTTAAAGTGCCATGGGAAATTGTCAAAAACTGTGTGCTACACTAAGTCAATGTAAAGTTCACAGAGGGATTTCTGTACTTTAATTTTACAGTAAGTGTGATGCAATTACCAAGGAAGAACATGGACGACTGAAAGGATATAAAATATTCTAAGATTACTGTGCTTTGAATAACATTTAAACTATTTTGCTTCCTTTGAAAAATGGAAGAAAGAGGAAACTATGCTTAAGTATACATTATGGAATTTGAAGCTATTGTTAGTTCTTGTTCAATGATTGTTTCTTTTTGTAATCCTGGTCATAATTATACTCTGTTGGATTGCGACAAGTCTAAATCGTTGGTGAGTTTGGCTCAGGAGATTAGAGTGTTCTGCTCCATCTTCTACAGGCAACTCTGTGCTTTTCTGGTACAGGTAACAATGTATGTTTGTTTTCCTTCAGCAGGTACTCACTCATTGCCATTATAGTTAGGATGAATATTGTATTCCTTAACGTGGTTTATAGAGCTCTGCATGGTCTGATAGCCACTTGATTTTTGACCTCACTTTATACAATTCTCTGTCTTGTACTTTAAGCTCTGTCAAGACCAAACTACTTGTAGTTCCTCAAAACTAGCATGTTCTTTTCAGGTTTCTGCGTCTTAACTTACATTGTTCTTCATTCTTCAGTTGTTTTTCTTCTGCAACTTTGTCTGATTCATTCATTACACAAGATTTAGCTTAATTATTAGTTTCTCCAGCAGCTTTTCTTTACCCTTTGTTGCCACACATTGGGTTTTATTGTCTCCCTCACTGTTCTCGTAGCACCTTGGAGTCATACCTGGCTTTTCTCTCTCAGAAAGTTAAACTGGGATCAAACCCTATATTTTTAAACTTGGGTCAGTTCAGTGCCCTTACATAATCTTTGTAAATTCTCTCTTACTTCCTTATGGTCACTCTAGTCTCTATTTTTGGGTCCGCACAGATTACTAGGTTCTTTTTAGTGCTGAGCAAGGAAACCAAACTCTTCTTTTTTAAATTTTATCTTAAAAAGTCCAATTGCACCAAACAAATGGTGATTTTTTAATGTTTTTAAATATTTGGAGAATTAGAGAGAAAAATAATGTCATCTGTCACTGTACAACATTGTTCCATTTCACTATTTTTCTTTCTCACACTCGCCTACCTTGTGACTCTGCCTTTTTCACATGTGATCCTCCTGGTATCCTTTAGTTCTCTGGAAAATGTAGGAAAATCACTCTTTATCCAAACTACCTGCCACCCTGAATCTTTCTTTTGTGAAGACTGGTCCTTTAAGGCCCATCAGATGTTTCCAGCTCCTCTAGAATTTAGGGAAATATTTTTTCTTATTCTCTTTACTCTTGATCATATAGCTTTGAAGGCCATATTCAAATGATTTGCTTTTATGTTTCTCTCTTCAACTCTAAGGAGGGAAAAGACTACTTGTGTTCATTACTATGTCTCTAGGATTTAGCACAATGCTTAGTATATTATAGAGACTCAATAAATATATAGAAAACTGTACTTTTAAAACATTTTGGAAAGCTTGCTCCTGCTAATGTCTTCAAGGTTTGTAGTTTTATTCTCTAGGTGGGCAATTTTGTTATGTTCAATTCCATAGTCAAAGTTTATGCCACAAAATCATATTGACTGGTACTTTGTAAGCATTTGCTACATTCTGTGTTCTAAATACTTTATGCATATTGATTTGTGTTTTGCAACACCCCCTGTGAAGTAAATGATATCATCTTCATTTTCAAAACAAGGATATTAAGGTATGATGAAGTTAAGTTGTCCAGGGTAACATGTAATAAGAAGGAAAACTAGAATTTTTGCCTAGAAATCTATTCTAAGAGACTGCTCTCTCAGTCACTATATCATGTTGCATTGAGAGCACAACGATTGGGTTGTCAGATACAGAATATAAAAGGGATCTTCTCAAAAGCTGAATAATCAGAGAAATCTATATAAAGGTGGTACATGTTGTAAGAAAGATTTTTTTTGACCTATTGGGCCATACTTATTTGGTGTCATAATCCAGTTGAGATTCAGACTATATAACTTTGAGATGTGTAGTTAGCAAAAGCCAAAGCTATTGACTCTAGATGAGTCACCTGACCTTTCTCCCATATGTGAGTCTTCAAATGGCTATCAGTGATTGGTTTACACATCTTTTCTAAGTTTCACAGGAATGAGAGATGCCTTGGTGTTTCCAAATGAACACCAAAATTCAACTGGTTGTCTACTAACTCTTTTGAGAATACATTTACCTGGGTTAAGACTTTAGTGTTCAAAAGTTTTGAAGCCATATGTCCATAGAGTTATTTTCAATTCATATTAAAAAAATTTACCCATACTCAAAAAAGTTCCTCTTTTCCTAAATATTCAGTTAAAGTAATTTAAGTGATAACACATATTTAAAATTATTTCTTAAATATGCTATAATGAAACTCTTAGATAATATAATCATCCTTTATTTAGAAATACATATTCATAAATGTACACTAAATGATAAACAATGGGAAATACTTTTTAAATAAATTATTTGAGTATGTGAATGCTCAGGTTCCACTACACTAGAAGTGATAATAAACACTTGTATCCACATGTAAATCCACTATGAATACAGCATCTGCAAACACAAAAATGTAAAGTGTATGTTGATAATTTTGATATAATGAACATTATTGCCATTATCTTAAATAGTAAACTATTCTGTGTTATGAACAAAACAACATATAATCTTCTGTTTATACAGTAGTTGCTTTCCTGAAAAATGTAGTGTATGAAAAAGTATTTTATATAAGTTGAAGTTGAGCTCTTGTGTCATATAATTATAAAAAAAGTTTTTCATCTGAGTAAATGTCTGGTGTGGCGTTCAAAGATAGTGAAAAACATGATCACATTAAGTGTTGGTTATATATTGTTTAGGAAATCTAACAACCCTATCTGTCTCTTTTAGTAATTATTTCCTTCTTCCCCAATGAAGTAAACTTTAAGGCAAGAAGAATTACCATTTAAACTAGAAACTTTTTGTGTCTTTGTCTTTCTGTCTGTCTGTCTCTCTGTCTCTGTCATTTATCTAAATAAAAGTGTCAACCTCTCAGGAAGATATAATAATTCTAAATTTGTATTCACTTAATAACAGTCTCAAATATATAAAGTGAAACATTGATAGAAATATAAGGGAAATTTGACAATTCTGCAATCATAGTGAGATTTTACACATCTCTTTTGGTAAATGATAGAAAAGGAATATGAATGTCTCAGTTCATTCAGGATTCTATTAAAAAATCCCACAAGCTGGGTGGCTTGTAGAAAACATTTATTTTCCACAATTCTAGAGTCTTTGAAGTTCAAGATTATAGAATTTCCAGGTTCAGTGTTTGGTGAAGACCCACTTTCTCATAAATGGCCATCTTCTTGTTGTAATCATCACATTACAAAAGGAGACTAGGGAACTCTGTGGGTTTCTTTTATGAGACTATTAACCCATTAATGAGGGATTTAGCCTCATAACCTAAGCACTTCCAAAGCTCTCACCTTCTAATATGATCACATTGGGCGTTAGGTTTAAGCACATGAATTTAGGAGGTACAGATAATTTAATTCATAATAATATAATTATTAAGCATAGTAAATATACATATATATAAATATATATAGTAGTATACTGGAGCAATGTCACATTGACTTGGGAGAGTCACATGTGTGCATCTCTTCCCACCTCTACATTCAGTAATATAATGTGGATACTTGCAATTGGCCATGGTGGGGGTATTTACAACATGTAAATTAACCAGCAATACACTTCTAGGTATGTTTTTCTTTGTGAACCAATTGTTATATATTTGCCAATATATCACTGCATGTACAGAGTACTAGGTCTAAAACACTTGCAGACTACACATTTTTTTCAATTATGTATGGCATTCTTTCCTATTGACTATATGATAGGTCATAAAGCATATCTGAGTAAATGTCAACTAATTTAAATTTTGCAAAGTATTTAGTTTGACTCTAATGGAATCAAGCTAGTAATCAATGGCAAAATAGTAACCCATAAATCATGAAATATTTGTGAAATTGGTAGTATATTTATATATAATCCATACATCAAAGAAAAAATAATAATAGTAATTAGAAAAAATTTTGAAATATATATTTTATATGTATGCATATATATGCATAAACTGGCATGTAACTGGTTTAGAGAGATATTTGTAGCCATAAATACATTAAGAAGACACCAAGAATGATATAAGTAAACATCAGTTTCATGATTTTAGAAAATGAGCATCAAATTAAACTCAAGACCTATAAGAGAAAGTAAATACAGATATGAGCAGAAACGAATTTAAAAATTATACAGTAGAAAACTTTGACAAAAGAAAGTTATTTGAAAAGGTTAATACAATGTATAAATTACTACCAACACTATCCAAGAAAAACCCTGGGAAATCACAAATAACTAGTACCAGAGATGAAAAGGGGAATATCTCAATATAACTTTAAATTTAAAAAAAGGTATGAATAACTGATATATGTGCATTAATTTTTTAAGTTGTAGTGAGCCTTTATCAGTGAATTTTTCCTATTATGATGCTTGCTTTTGATATTGATTTACTAGCTTAACAGCCTTTTCATTTTTAAGACTTTTTAAGACTTTTTAAGAATATATTCCTATGATATGTGATATACTTTCTTTAAAAACCAGAAATGTGTTTCCCTTTTACAGCTGGAGTAAATATGTCATTTCAGTGTGAACTTTCACTGTCTCCATAGTTAGAACCACCTATACTCTGCTTGTACACTAAGCCTGAACTGGATCAATACCTTTTCTACTAGCTTGGTTTCTACCTCCTTCTGTAATTGTGCTAAAATTTGTACAACAGTTCTGTGACAGGGCCTCTTCTTTGATAATCTACCTGGGACTCTGATTATTCAAGACTACGACTCTGCCTTTATTTCCCCTGTTCTTTCAGGAACATGAATTCTGATTCTAAAACCCAGACTAGCAACTGGGACTCCAGAACCTGCTGTCATAATTGCAGACATTAGCGGTTATCCAAATAATGCTTATCTCCATTGCCACTCACATTGTTATCCTTTATTTTTTATTCAAGTTGATTATATTGTAGGAACATTGCATCATAATATTATATAAGTTTAAGGTGTGTATCATAGTGTTCTTTACCTATATACTATATCACCTTTACCTTAAACTCTTGACCTTCCCTAATGCTTACTGCTTATCTGGATTGCCATCTCTTATTCCCAGATTCTCCAGATATTGACCTGCTCAGCTGGATTTCTTCCTTTTTCCCTTAAGTTGAATCTGTCTTGCCTCCTGCCCCAGTGAACATGTTTTGTTCTAAGATACTAGCATTATTTGCTCTCTAATGATACTGAATTTCAATTTTTAAAGCACAATTTGACTTTATAATTTAGCAAAATATATTGTACAATATGAGGCATACATCCAAGTATTTAATTATTGTCATATATGTAACCGACTGATAAACTTATTAATCATTCTTTTCACCATTCCTGTCTTCCTATTTTTGTAATCACTTTTGTTCTTATAATAATCGTTTGAATCTATTTCTGGATATTCTATTCCATTGATTAGTCTATATCATTTAGTTAAAATATCACGTAATTCTCACCATTGTTTATTTGCATTTGTGAGTTTCATTATGCTCATTTTAAGCTTTATGACTATAGGAAATATATATATTTCTCCATTTATTTAAATCTTTAATTTTTGACTCATTGGGGTCTCCATTTTCTTTGTGTCACAAACATAATGCACAGGTATATAATGTTTCTAGTAACTGTTGTAAATGTAATTTTATTTCTTTTTTCTGAGTTTTTCATTGTATTTTCTGTAATACTATTATAGAAGAATGCATTTACTTTGTGTTTTTGGTGACTGTACAATTCTGATGAACTCCTTTATACCTCTGATAAGTTTTTGGTTGATTTCTTTGGATTTTCTGAGTATGTATTCATGTTATCAAGCAAAAGAAATGTCTTTTAGCATCTTCTTTTCTCAAATGTAGGTTCAATTCCTTTTTCTCCCTGTTAAACATGGTCAATATTCCATTGAAAGAAAATAGGAACCAGGAAAAGGAAAACAACTAACATTTGTGAAGTTTTAGTTTTTTCCTTTTCTTGAATTTCAAGGGAGTAATTCTAGTCATACTGCTCAATTAACTATATTGTTGATTCCATTTTAAAATTTACCCTTTTAATATTAATAATAAAAATCGATTTGTTAATCAAGAAAGTGTGTTGAATGTTAGCGGTGTTTCTGGGCAGCTATTGAAAAAATAATTAAAAATATTCCACTGACACTTTGTTTTAGCCTTTCTTCATGAGTAAATAGTAGCAATCATAGCTACTACTTTAAAAATATATTCTAATTTTCAACATTTTACTCATACTGTATACACTAAAACATATAACTTGAATAATATGTGATATGTTACACATTTTTCAAAACTGAGATCAACCTAGAATTCTTGTATTCAGTATTTTTCTCAGTTTTAGAATGAAACCATATCTGCCTTAAACAATAACATGTGTAGTATACTTTATATTTCTATATTTAAAAACAGTTTGAAGCAAAAGAATCTGTCTTCTAAGAGGGTTTGAAAGGGATTCTACCCAATCTATCCAAGTCTCTCAGAATCATTCTCTTGCACATGTTGTCCTACTCCAGCACAAATAAGCCAAGGATAGTGAAGGACAATCCAATAGGCAAAGGAGTTCTTCAGACCCTTTAGCCTTTCCATTAATTGAAGAAACCATCTGCCACTCTGTGGCCTCCACCCTCCCCCTAATCCAGAGTGGTCTTTTGTTCCTCTCTATTCCCTAGAAGAATATGGTTTGTAAAGACCTTAATCCAAAAAATAGTTAATCTGTAAATAGTCCTCTCTAGCTAACATCTCTTAGTCACTGATGACATCCTCTTTTTCCCCTCACCCAATACCCCTATCCCCTTTCCATGCTTCAGCACAGAATATAAATCATTGTTCTGCCTCAGTTGCTTCAAAATTTACCTGCCATGTAAAGTCTCCATACATAATGTTATAGAATTATTAAATTTAGCCTAATGTTAATTTGTTCATTGTTTAGCCTGTGAAAAACCTGAAATAAATGGAGGAACTTTTCCTTTGACCTCCACAATCACTTCCAGTTGATTTCAGCAATTTTTCTTCAAAAATTATTTTTGTATTATTGGAATATATGCATTCTCTATTTCTTGAGCTATTTTTAATTTTTTTAAGTTGGAATTAAAACTGTTTCAAAAAACAATTACCAAATTTATTTGAAAATAACCATGCTGTGGTGGCCTAATGTATAAGTCTGCAGTCTCTGACTGCTGTGGTCTGCATACATTCCAAGGACCTACTTTCCCATCCTGGACCAGGGACAACAACCAAAATGAACAACTAAATAAAATAAAATAAAAGCTTCTTTTTCCTCTCTCTTCCTGCCAGCCTGCCTTCCTGCTTATCTTCATCCCTGCCTACACCTTTCCTTTAAAATAAAAACAAAACTCCAAGAACAAAATAGACAAGAGGGCTTAATTTTGCCACTTAATTTGACCCAAAAGCATGATTTATTTCATTTTTGACTACTTAACATGTGCTAAGTACTGATTGACACTGTGAGCTAGGAAGAGTTCTCAAGAAAGGCTGAGCCATAAGGGAAACTTAACCAGAGGATTCAGGTTCTTCTGATCAAGAAAGAATTCAAGGAGAGTCAGAAATGGGTCCAGGAATAGAAAGGTTTTTTCTAATTTAAATTAATTGTAATGAAGGGGTATTGCATCATGACACATATGTTTAAGGTGTGCATCATAGTAAATCCACATCTGTATATACTATTTAAGTTTTTCCTTCTGTTTACAATTAAACACTTTTACCCAGTTTGCCTGACCACCCTTTCCCTTTTCTCCCCAGCAACTACTTATTTGCTTTTGTTGGCTAAAAGTCTATTGTTCACATGTGCATTTGTTTCTTTGGTATCTCTACTACATATGAATGATATCATACCATGTATGTCTTTCTCATTCTGCCTTATCTCATTAAGCTTAATTCCTCTAGGTCCATTGATACTGCATCTTTCTTGATATCTTAGTATTCTTTTGTGTGTATAGAACACTCCCTCCTTATCCACACATCTGTTGATGGGTACTTAGTTTGTTTATAGCTTTAGGCTATTTTAAATAATAGTGCAATGAACATGGAGGTTGTGAGCATGGTAGTGTCATTGTGTTTTTAGAGTAAAAACCCAGAAGAGGAATAACTGGATCATATGGTATTTCTATTCTCAGTAATTTGAGGAATCTCTATATTGCTTTCCATAACTGTTATATACCATTTTCCATCATTTTCCATCCCTACAGATACTATGTAAGAGTTCCCTTTTTGCTTCATCCTTGCCAGCATTTGTTTTTTTTCTAGTATTTTGGATATAGCCATTGTTACAGGTATGAGGTGATATCTCATTGTTTTGATTTTCATTTCCCTAATGACATATATATATATATATATATATATATATATGTAACATCTTTTCATGTGCCGATTGGTCATCTGTTTGTCTTCTTTGGAGTAGTGTCTGTTAATATTATCTGTCCATTTTTGAATTGGATTATTTGTTTTTGTTATTAAGTTTTTATACTCATGACTTCTTTACATTTTTTAATATTAACTCCTTCTCTGATGTATGATATGCAATTATCTCCTCTGAATTGGTAGGATGTTCCAAAAATTCATGATTTTTGTCCTATTTCTATAAAGAATGTTTTGGGAATTTGATGGGGATTGCATTAAACCTGCGTATTGCTTTAGGTAATATGGTCATTTTGACTACGTTAATGCTTCCAGTCCATCAGCATGGAATAGCTTTTCATTTGTTTGTGTTATCTTCTGTTTCTTTCAGAAATGTCATAGTTTTCAGAGTATAGGTCTTTCACTTCTTAAGTTTATTCCGAGGTATTTTATTCATTTTATGCAATTGTAAATGACATTGTTTTACTGAGTTTTCCTTCTGAAAGTTCATTACTGACATATAGAAAGGAAACAGATTTTAGAAAATTAATTTTGTAGCCTTCTACTTTACTATATTTGCTTACCATTTCTGCAGCTTTTTACTATAGTCTTTGAAGTTCTCTCTACATATTATTATGTCATCTGCAAATAGTAATAGCTTTACTTCTTCCTTTCCATTTTATACATTTTGAGTAATTTTCTTGTCTAATAGCATTGTCTAGGACTTTCAGCACAATACTAAATAGAAGTACTGAGAGTGGACATACGCTTGCCTTGTTTCTGATATTAGAGGAAAAGCATACAATTTTTCTCCATTGAGTATGATCTTGGCTGTAGGTTTCATATAAAGCCTTTAATATATTGAAGTACACTCCACATATACTCACTTTTTGGAGATTTTTTTTAACGTAAAAGGGTGTTAAATCTTATAAAGTACTTTTTCTGTATATATTGATAAGATCATGTGGTTTTCTGTGCTTCCTTTTGCTAATGTAGTATATCACATTTATATATTTTAAGTAATTTTTAAGGGAAGGTGCAGACAGCAATGAAGGTGAGTGGGCAAGCAGTTAGGCAGGGAAAGGAAGATAAAGCATTTTATTTTATTTTTGTTGTTCACACTGGTTGTTTCCCCCTGGACCCGGGACTTAAACCTAGGAGTACGTGGTTTGTGCTCCTTCAGAGGCAATTGACCTAGCTGTTACTCTACCAGGACACACTATATATCACATTTGTTGACTTGCATATGTTGAACCATCCTTGTATCCCTGAAATAAATCCCATTTGATTATAGTGTATGATTCATTTAATGAGTTGTTGAATTCGGTTTGCTAATATTTTGTCTCAGATTTTTATATTAATATTAATCAAAGATGTGGGTCTAAAATTTTCTTTTTTGTGATGTCTTTAGTTTCTAGGATATAGCGACAAACTTAGACTTAGTGTGAAAATATAGAGAATAGTACTGCAAGCCTAAGGTGAATTTCCAAAAGCAGGAACTGCCAGACTCAAAGCACATAAATAAAACCCTGGCCAAAAAAGTTAACAAAAGATAAAGATGGTCATTATATGATGTAAAGGGATCAATAGAACAATAAGGCATAACACTTATTAAAATATATGTACCCAATAAAGTAGCATGCAAATATTAAGAGATCTAAAGGGAGACACTCGCAACAACACAATAATAGTAGGGGACTTTAACACCCCACTCACAGTTAAAGATATACCATCGAGACAGAAAATCAACAAACAATACCTTTAAACGACAAATTAGATGAGATGGACTATATGTATATGGATATATATATAAATAAATAACTAAGATATGTATATATGTGTATATATATCTTTTATATATACATAAACATACATACATACATATCTATCTGAGAGTGTGTATTTTAACCTAAAACAATAGGCTACATATTTGAGAGACATATGTTTGAATATCAATCAAATCTCAATAAATTTACAAATATTGAATAAAAACATGTGATTGAACAACTCTTAGGTCAATGATGTGAAGTGAAATTAAAAAATATCTGAACTCAAATGAAAATTAACATATGACTTATCAGGACCCTTGTGATGCAACAAAAGCACTACTAAGAGAGAAATTTATAGATACAATTCGACCTCACTAAACTAGGAAAATCACCAATAAAAAACCTAAACATTCACCTCATGGAACTAGAAGAAGAAATGCAAAATAAAAATACAGAACAAAGAAAATGAAACAGAGCATAAATCAATGAAATATATACCCAAAATACTAATAAAGATCAATAAAATCAAGAGCTGTTTTTGAAAGGATAAAAGATTAGAGAAACCACTAAGCAGACTTATAATGAAGAGGACAGAGAAAACACAAAGTCAAAAATGTAAGAAGTAATTACAACTGATACTACAGAAATACAGAGAATCATAAGAGAATACTATGTACATCTTTATAGCAAAAAATCTGATAACTTAGAAGAAATGAGCACATTTTAGGAAACATTTCACTTTCTAAGACTAAATCAGGAAGAAATAGAAATCCTGAACAGATTGATCATAAGGAAGGGCATTAAAACAGTAATTAAAAATCTTTTCTAAAAACAAAGACCCTAGACCAGGTGATTTTGCTAGTGAATTCTACAAGATGTTTAGAATGAATATGAATTCTCACACAGTTTCAAAAAATTAAAGAAGGCAAACTTCTGAACACTTTTTATGATACCAACATTACTTGATTTCAAAACTAGAAAGACTAATTGGAAAAAAGAAATCACATACTTGGGTAAGTGTGGAGATACATGAGAATGAGTTGCTGAAATTGGACTCTAGTGATGTTTCAACAACTCTCTATGTCCAAGCTGCCAAAACAGTATATTCTCTATGTCTGTGAAAGCAGTTCCCAAGGTGAGCTTTTTATGGAAAGAGTCACTCTATAGCTCCTCTTTAGTCAGAAGATTCTGTATTTCTTTTATGAGGTTATTTGCTGGTATGACCAGCGAAGACTTTCTGCCTACCAGGATTTGCCAAGCCAAATCTCAGGGATTATGCCCTGAAGTTTACCTCTTGCAACTCAGGAAAATAGCAGAGTGGAGAGTGAAATTTGACCTGGGAACTAGGCTCTTCACTCACTACACCAAGAGAGCATTCAAGGAGGAGTTGGAGAAAAGTCTGAGTATACGTTTTATTGGTAAGGAAAGTACACATGCAGGAGGTACCTGTGGGCATGCTCCAAGATAGAAACTCCAGCAGGAGTTTAGAGATGGTGGCTATATAAATGTCTTTTACAGTTATTCCATCAGATTAATATTCATGAGATTCCTGTGAAAAAGGTGGGATTTCCTCGAGAGAGAGGAGGTCTTTCCTTCTTCAAGGAGACCCTATTTTTGAATCAATAAATGGTTTTCCTGGGAAGTTTCATGACCCCTAAAAGGACAGTGATTCTACTATGCTGATTTATTATTGAGATGGAAATGGGTGTATAATGACATTTGAGCTTGCTCCAGGTCAGCTCTTGGACATTTAAGAAGCCATATTTGTTCTATGAGGTGTACACTGGTTGTTGGGTAGACTTGTTTTCACATATTTTTGGTGAAACTTCCTCTTTCAACTATTGATTAATTTTCCTACAGTTGGCTAACCTGCCTCACTAATTTAGACAGTAAGTATGAAGCAGTAAAACAGATACATTTTTCATTTATGGAACTTACAGTCTAATAGACAAGGCAGAACTAAAAGTAGTAAGCAAATAAAGATTGTGATAACTGCTATGAAGGAAAGAAATACAAGCAATAAAAAATACTTGGTCATGGTTACTTTATTTAGGGTTATCAGAGAAGGTCTCTTTGAGAGGGATAGTTACTCAAGAGAAGGTCTGGGGGAAAAAGCGTTTTAAGCATAGAAAAATCAAGATACAAGACTGAGATGAGATAGAGTCTGGTGTACCTAAGGTTCACATTTTTTCCTTTTGTTAGTTAATTGGTATAATATTTTATTTTCCAATTGTCAAAGTTTTCCCTTATATTCAATTTTTGGCTTTGTTTATTAACACTACCATTCTTTCTTTCTGTATTTTACTTCTGTCTCATGGTTTCGTTTTTCCCCTTTCATTTCTTTGTTTGTAGTACTTATTCTCTTTATGTTCCTAAGCACTTGGGTTGTTTTTCTTTACTAAGCAACAGGACTCATGTAAGTCATTGGATCTCCCTATTTGTATTAATTGCTAGGAAACCCTGAATTAAATTTGTGACTGTATTTTAGAAAATAGAAATATATTACAGCACGTATTTTTGTATAAACCTCACCACTAGTTTAATCTGAATCGTACTGCCTAGAATTTTTCTTTGTACTGATTTTCCAATTTGCTTTTTTGGGGAGGGAGTGGGAAGACACTTTTATCATCATTATTTATAATATTGCTATTTTAGGAAGCTTATTTTGTAAATTGCTGCAGATTAATTATTGATTTTTATATTAGATACGTTTATAGCTATCTCCCTTCCTTTTTAACTATGATGAGACAAAACATAAAAATAGTTCCAATACAGGTTCTTTAAGTGAGTCTTTTATTTCTTAATTTAAATAAGCATAATTTACATACAGTAAAATTCACCATTTGGTACACTATTCTGAGCATTTTGACAAATACATACCAGCAAAATTAAGATATAGAACAGTCTGATACCTTTCTAAAACTCCCCAGACCTCTTTTGTGGTCTCCCACTTCCTAACCTCTGACTGATCTATTTCCCCCTATTATCTTGCTTTTCCCGGACTGTCATATAAAGAAACTCATATAGCTTGTAACCTTTTGAGTTACTTTCATTTATCATAATGAATTCAACATTCACCCATATTGTTACATATCTGTGGCTTATTCTTTAAGGTACCACAATTTGTTTATGTACTAGTTGTTTGGACAATTGAGTTTTTTCCTAGCTTTTGATGACTAATAATAAATTCTTTATAAATACTCACATACATGTTTTTGTGTGAACATAAGTTTTATTTTATTTAGTTAAACACCTAGGAGCATAATTTTCTTGGTAATATGGTTTAATGCTATTTTTAAAAAAATGCCAAAGTTGTTTTTTCCAGAGCAACTGATAATTGTACTTTCCCACCTCAGTAAATAATTACATTACTCTTTTTTAAAGTGCTACATTTATTTTTGATACATTGCTTTTCACCAAAGGTGATTGTAAACTTTTTAGAGCAAGTAGGAGATATTGCATAATGGCTAAAATCAGCTATAATTCTCAAAACATAATGTAAAAGTCATCTCAAAGGTACATTTTCATTTTGATTTCATCAAATGTTAAATCAACTAATTGATTTTTCTTTCACCTCACATTTTTATTTGGGAGCTCATCCTGTTTCTAGTAAGTGATGAGATCTAAGATAACTCTATTTAGTGTGGAGTTTTATCCTTTACCATGTTATATTATTTAAAGAATGACTTTAAATTTGGATATTTAAGAGTGTCATACCATATTGAAAATGTTTTATTTAAATTTTCTATGACTTTAAATAGACATCCATTTTCCAACAAGCAATTATTGAATGCCTACTCTGTGTAAATAACTGTTAGGTATGATGGCCAATTCAAAGATGAATGAGATAGTTCCTGGTACCAAGGACACTCCTGTAGTGGTCACTGTCTCAATCTCTTTCTCAGACTAAACTTTTTACGTGATATATAAAATATTATACCATGTGTGCAGTTTCTGCTGTCTTTGGAGTGCAACAAACCCAGATACAAACCCTAGTTCTAATATTTATTACATATGTGACCTTGAGAGCCAATTGCTTAACATCTCTAAGCATCACTTTCTTCATCTAAAGAAACCGTAAATAATACTTGCTTCAAATTGCTGAGGACTAAAATTTAAATGCAATGATGTATGTAAAATGGTGCCAGAGTAAATAACACATAGTGGTCAAAATGTTGCATTTAAAAAATGGTTTCTATTACACAATTTGTCTTCTAATAGTCAAGTCATATAATTAAATATTACACCTTTGTAGCAGTATTGTAGTTTAATTGCATTGTATGATCATAAAATGATTCCTTTCCATAAAAGTATACGTTAAATTTAATAATTTGAATAAGCAAGTTCTAGTCCTTTTAACATTGTTGGAGTACAGTAATCCCTCATCTAACACCGGAGTTATGTTCCAGAGACCCCCGCGATAGGTGAAAACCCACGAAGTTGCCGCGCTATAGTTTATTGTATTATATATATATATATATATATATTTAAGGCTTTATAAACCCTTCCTACTCTCCTGTAAACCCTTCCCACACTCTTATAGACACTTTCTACACTGTTAAAACTGTGTAATGTTAACAACATATACAATTCTATGTGGGTACTCACTAGTGAAGTATACGTATACCGCAAAATCCCGCGATATAATGAAAATTCCACGATAAAGAATTATATAAATATATTTTAAAAAACCTGTAATACAGTGAAGCCATGATAAGTGAATCACAATATAGCAAGGGGTGACTGTATTCTTATTTACCATTGTTAAAATATTTTATTTTAGATGCAGCATGGGTTATGTGCTAATGTCAATTGCACAGTAGAATTCCAGAGACCTATTGTTTTAGCTTTTTTAATGCAATAAATTACATATAACTGGTCCTTGGCAACTGAGAGGTGAGGGGTAGCTAACTCACTGATGAAAAGGCAAAATTTGACAATTTAGAAACTTGTAAATTTTAAGTGGAAAAAATTTCTATTGAAATAGTGGAAAAGGGCCAAAATTTCAGCATCAAAAGCAGAGAAGTGTGAGCTCTCAAAATATGCTTGCTTTGACCTTATTCTCTTTACTTGTTTTGGCCTTCAGCCCTGCAATCTGTTAGAAGATGGAGGGCTTTAGACACTTTGGTAAGTTGGAACGGACTCTTATTTCAAATCATTTTGATCCAAGACCAATTTCATGTTTGAATATGGTTTAGTACCTATGAAACTAAGGAAGAAATCATTACTTAAATAGATTTGTGACCTAGAATAAAGGCAGTGTTGAGCTGTGGGGCCATGCCTAGAGTAGATGTATAATGGACAAAAGAATTATTTCTTGAAAGGGAGAATTCCTCAGCATTTGTTTTTTTCATTCCAGTGTTTCAGTGTTTCTTTGCTTTCTAATTTTAAATAATGTTTTAAATTATATTCTTCTTTTAAAAATTGAAAGCATTACGTGTAAGACCAAAGTCCTTTATAATTAATAGTCTCAATTCCAGTCCTCGCTCTCTTCTCAGTATTAATTATGACCATAGGTTTGGTTTTTATCCATCTAAAATCTTGCCAGACTTTTTAATACTTATATATATATATGCTTCTCTTGGTGCATGTATGTGTGTGTGAGTGTGCTTGCATGCATGAATGTGTGTATATATATATATATGTATACATGTAGGTTCCTGTGCATGCATACTCATATGTATGATCATGTAATTTGTATTGTTCTCTACAAATTGTCTTGCAACTTATTTTCCTTCACTCAACAAAACATGTGGGGGAAATACTTGTGTCGTTGCATGTGTATCTAGCTTATTTTACTAGTTTCATGTTATTCTACAATATGAAAAGGTCAATTTCTTTTACTATGGTTTCATTCATGGATATTTAGATTGTTTTTAAATTTTCACTAATAGGAACAGAGTTACAATAAAAAATTTTTTTATGACCATCTATATCTAGGTGCATGATTTTCTGTATGGGAGATATACAAGGTTGAACTTGTATATTTGAGTGGAGAGCTAGAAACCTTCATAATAATATTACCAGAGTGAACTACAAAGCTCTTTGCAGTAATTCTCTATATCTTACCTAAAACTTAAAAAAAATCAGACTTTTAAATTTTTGAAAATATGTGATAATAAGAACTTGTGTTTCTGATTTGCATTTCCCTCATTTCCAAGAGTTGATTTTTTTCATTTCTTTTAAAAATTCAAGGTATGATTAAAATTTTTGTATATCATGATGATTGGATATTGAACAATATTGTGAAATGATCATCATGATATTTCTAGTTATCTGGCATAATACATAGAAATGATTTTCCTTGTGAAAAAGAATTTTAATATTTACTTTTTTAGCAACTTTCAAAAATGCAATAGTGTTATTAAATATATTCATCATGCTATATATTATATTACTATGACTTATTTATTCTGTAACTGGAAGTTTGTACCTTTGACCCTTTTAAACTGCTTTACCCAATCTCTACTACCACCTCTGGCAACCACTAATCTGTCCTCTGTGACTATCAATTTGATATTTTTTAAATGTCGAATATAAGCGAGATCTTATATTACTTGTCTTCCTCTGACTAATTTCATTTAGCATAATGTCCTCAAGGTACATCCATATTGCCACAGATGGCAACTATTTTATTCTTTTTTATAGCTGTAAAGTATTCCATTGTGTGTATATTATATTTGTACATATGTGCATATTTAATATATGTATATGTACACACACCAAATTTTTCCTTCATATCTTTATTGAAGACTTGTAATTTTGCTTCTATGAATTGCTTGCACAAATAATTTGCCTATGTTGTAGTTTGTAGGCGTCCTTTGTTCTTGGTTGGTTAAAGGTATTGGAAATATCTTCTTCTAGTCTGTTACTTTTTCTTTTTCTTTTCTTTTCTTTTTTATTGCAGTAATTATATTTTACAAATTAAACTCACATGTGTAGGTTCCCCATAGGTCCAGTTTCCCCATTCCTCAGATATATGTCAACACACACTGCCCTCCACCAAATCACCAAGTGTTCTTCATCACTATGCAGAGGGCTCTGCCACCACTTGCCCCCAACCTCCTGTCCCATTCCCTTTTGGTAACCTCAGTTGTATTACAAGTGTCTGAGTGTTGGTTTTGTTTTGTCTGTTTCTTTGCTTTGTCTATTCACGTTCTACCTACGAGTGAGGTCAACTGAAAATCTATCTTCTTTTGACTTATTTCACTTAACATAATCCCCTCTAGATCCATTCATACTTATTCAAATGACAGGATTTCTTTTCTAAGGGCTGTGTAGTATTCCAATGTATATATGTACCACATCTTCTTTATCCATTGATCTGATGTTGGGCACTTAGGTAGTTTGCAGTTATTAGCTATTGTGAATAGGACTGCAATAAGCATGGGGGTGCATAAATCTCTGTTAGTATTTTTCTATCTTTTTGATAAATACCAAGAAGTGAAATAGTAGTATTATATGAAATTTCCATCTTCAAATTTTGAGGAATTTCCATACTCTTTTCCATAGAGGTTGCACCAATTTGCACTCCCACCAAGAATGTAAAAATGTTCCCTTTTCTCCAATTCCTCACCTACATTTGTTGTTTCCAGATTTCGAATAATAGCCAATCTCTAAAATGTAAGGTTGATATCTTTGTTGTTTTGATAAGTATTTCCCTGATAGCCAGTACGTAGGAACATCTTTCCTTGTGCCCAATGGCCATCTGTATATCCTTTTCAGAAAAATGTCTCGCCAATTCCTCTTCTCATTTTTTTTATTGGAATGCCTGTTTTTCTGTTACTGAGGTTTATGAGTTATTTGTATATTTTAAATATTAAGCCCTTGTCAGAAATATGTAATGCAAATATCTTCTCTGAGTTTGTAGATTTTCCTTTTGTTTTGGTGATGTTTCCTTTCATTGTGAATAAACTCTTTAGTTTGATGTAGTCCCAGTTGTTTACTTTTGTTTTTGCTTCCCTTGATGCTAGAGTTGAGTGTCCAAAGGCCTCCCTAAGGTAAATGTCATGGAATATCTTTCCTATATTGTCTTCCAATAATGTTATGATTTCCAGTCTTATGTCCAGGTGTCTAATCTATTTTGAGTTAATTTTTTGAGAATGGTGTTAGAGAGTGGTCTAGCTTCATTCTTTACAAGTGGCTTTCCAGTATTCCCAGCACTATTTATTGAAGAGACTTTCTTTTCTTCATCATATGCTTTTGATTCCTTTGTTGCAGATTGATTGTATGTGTGTGAGTCAGTGAGTGGTGATTTAGTTCTATTCCACTGATCTGTGCCTCTATTATCATTCCAGTACCATACTGTTCTGATCATTCTTGTTTTGTAATATAGCTCAGTGTCTGGGAGATTAATCCTTCCAGATGTATTCTTTTATCTCATAATTGTTTTGACTATTTGGTGTCTTGTTGTTTCATACAAGTTTAAATTTTTTGTTTTATTTCCTGGAAGTAAGCATGTGGAATTTTAATGGGGATTGCATTAAATATATATTGCTTTAGGTAAGATGACCATTTTAGCAATGTTGATTCTTTGCAACCATGAGCAGGGGATGTCTTCCCATCTCTTTGTATCTTCATTTGTTTCTTTTGTGAAGGACTTGTAGTTTTCATTGTACAGGTCTTTCACAACCTTTAAATACATATCACAATATTTGATTCTTTTTACTTCTATTTTAATTGGTGCGATTTTCTTAATTTTCTTCTATTGTGTTGTTTGCATATAAAATACAATGGATTTTTGGTAATTGATTTTTGTAGCCTGACACTTTATAGTATTTGTTGATTATTTCTAGTAGTTTTTTGACAGTTTTCTTCTGGTTTTATATATATATATATATATATATATATATATATATATATATATATATATATATATATAAAATCATGCTATCTGCAGGTAATAGTTTTACTTCCTCCTTTCCAGGTTCGATTCCTTTTATGCCTTTTTCTTGCCTACTTGCTCTGGCTAAGACCTCTAGTACCATGTTAAATAGCAGTGGTGAGAGTGTACAGTCTTGCCTTGTTCCTGACCTTAGAGGAAATGCTTTAAATTTTTTTCATTAACAATGATGTTGCCTGTGGTTTTATCATATATGACCTTTATTTTGTTGAGATATGTAACTTCTGTCCCCATTTAATGCAAGGTTATTATCATAAATGGGTGTTGGATCTTGTCAGAAAGCTTTCTCTGCATCTATTGCTATGATCCTGTGGTATTTCTACTTCCTCTTGTTGATATGATGCATTACATTAATAGATTCATGTATACTGAACTATACTTGCATCTCTGGGATAAATCCCACTTGGTTAATATGGACGATCTTTTTAATGCATTGTTCGATTTTGTTAGCTAGTATTTTGTTAAGAATTTTTGCATCTGTTTATTACAGATATTGGTGTGCAATTTTTTTCTTGGTAGTATATTTATCAGCTTTTGGTATCACTGTGATATTAGCTTCATAGAAGTCTTTGGGAGTGTGTCCTGTTCTTCAATCTTCTGGAAGCATTTGAGAAGAATAGGTATTAATTCTTCTCTGAAGGCTTGTAAAATCGTTAGAAAGCCATCTAGTCCTGGGTTTTTATTTTTAGGGAGACTTTTGATTACCTCTTCAATTTTCTTGCTTTTGATTCATGTTTTCTGATTCTTTTAAGTTCAGTCTTAGTAGACTATGTTTTTGAACAATCTGTCCATGTCCTCAAGGTTGTCCAATTTGTTGGCATAGGACTGTTCATAGTAGTTTCTAATGATGATTTGTATTTCTGTGGTATCTGCTGGAACTTCTCACCTTTCATTTCTGATTCTATTTATGAGAGTTTTTTTTTCCTTTGTGTGTTTAGCCATAGTTGGTCAATTTTATTTTTTCAAAGAACCAACTTTTGGTTTCACTGATTTTTAGCTTGTCTGTTTTCTATTTCATTTATTTATGCTCAAATTTTGATGATTTCATTTCTTATACTGATCTTTGACTTTAATTGTTCTTCCTTCTCTAGTTTTTTCAAGTGTATGTTTAGATTGTCGGCAATTTTTATTGTTTCATGAGGAATGCCAGAATTGCAATGAATTTCCCTCTTAGTACTGCTTTTGCTGCATCTCATAGATTCTGCTAGCTCATGTCTTCATTCTTATTTGTCTCTAAGTATTTTTAAGTTCCTCTTTGATTTCCTCTTTTACTCAATAGTCATTCAGACTATTGTTTAGTTTCCTAATAATTTGGGGTCTTCCAACTTTCTTTTTGTCATTGATTTCTGGTTTAAAGCCATTGTGATCATAGATCATGCTTGGTATGATTATAATCTCTGTAAATTTGTTGAGACATGTTTTGTGTCCCAATATATGATCTATCCTTGAGAATGCTACATGTGCACTTGAGAAGAAAATTAACTCCATATTCATTGGATGAATTGTTCAGTATATGTCTATTAGACCTAACTGTTCCAAATGGTCATTTAACAAGTTATCCAGTATCAAAACAAGCAATAGATTAAGACTGTGCATCTGATCTATCTCAAGAGGAAGGAAAATAGCATCTATTAACACTGTATACAGGGTAGTATACAAGGTGTTTTCCCATTGTTTTAATAATCTCCATGTCTTTGAGATAGATAGTACCCCAATTTTATATATTAGAAATCACTATGGGATATGGGTGGATTGTTTTCTTAACTTCTTTTTGTTCTAACTCATTATTTGCATATAAAGTACAATATAAATTACTTTTGTAACCAGCAGCTTTACTATGCTCGTTTATAATTTCTAATATTTTAATGCATTATTTTTGGTTTTCACATGTAGTACTATGTCATTTGCAAATAATGATAGTTTTACTTCTTTACTGGAGGTTTTTCACTGAGTTTTATTACATTTATCGGGCTGATATAGGGAGATTCAAAACCAGTTATTTCTGTGAAGAAAGATAGATTGGGCAGTGGAAAGTAATGTGATTCCAAAATATACATGTTCAGGAATGGGTTTATGTGATTGTGGGGTTGACATGCCAGAAATTTTTAGAGTAGTGTGGTAAACTTAAAAATCAAGCAGACATTGATGCTGTGTTCTTGAAGTAGAATTTCTTCTTTTCCGGGAAACCTCAGTTTTTGCTCATAAGGCCTTCAAATGATTCAATTAAGTCCATCCACATTATTGACAATAATTTTCTTTACTTAAAGTCAACTGATTGTTGATGTTAGCCATATCTACAAAATACTTTCAACCCAGTACTTATATTAGCATACGAGGTTAATCCCATAGCCTAGGTAGGTTGACACAAAATTAATGATCACAAGTGATAAGTGAAATAAATGCAATGTGAACCATTTTGTAACAGGCTATAAAACCTCATTTGGGATTTTGTCTTGTTTCCCTGTATCTGAGTTTTTGCTTTGTGCATATCTATCTATCTCTCATCTATCTATTGTTATATCTATAATATATTATGTGTGTATACATATTTATTAATCTGTGTTTATTTGATAAATGAATCAGTAAATCACCCATCTTTAACAAAATTTATTGAATCTTTGAATCAAATTTTCTGTGGGACTCAGCTTATTATTTTAGGATCTTTGTTGTTCCAGTTCCTGCCTGTTTAGCCTCATGCTTAACTAAACATCAGAATTTTGGAATCACTTTACTTTCCCCTGCCCTATCTAACTACCCTCACAGAAATGTCTGCTTTTGGATCCCCACATGTCTGTCTCTTAAATGTAGTAAATCCTGTAGTGAAATAGCTCCAGTGAAGAAGTGAAAGTACCTTTCATTTGCAGATGGCATACTAATATATGTGTGTATAACCCCAAAGGCTCTTTTAAAAACATTAGAAATTATAAATGGGTATAATAAAATGGCTGGTTACAAAATTAATTTACAAAAATATGTTTCATTTTTATATGTTAGAAGAAAATAAATTAAAATAATTTCCTTTAAAATGACATAAAAACAATCAAATATTTAGAAAAATATTTAATAAAGTGAAAAATCTGTACAATGAAAATAAGACTTTGTTAAAAGAAATAAAAGAACACATAACAAGATAGAAAAATTTTCCATGCTCATGAATAAAAAGAAAACCTTTGTTAAATTTGTTATTTTACCTAAAACAATATACAGGTTTATTATAATCTTGATTAAAATTCCAATGACATCTCTCAAGGTAATGAAACAAACAATACCAAAATATTTTTTGAAATACAAAAAGGCCTCAAACAATGAAAAAAAATCTAGAAATGGATAAAAAATAGAAGTATGCTCCCCAGTTTCAAAATATACTATAAAGCATTAGTAATCAAAACTTTATGGTGTTGTAATAAAAAGACACAAGGATTACCTATATTTTGAATATGGAGAAATAATTCAAATAAACTTATATAATAAAAGTAAAATAAACTTGGATTGTGAAAGCAAGGTTGAGGTTTTAAAAAATAAAGAGGATAGGTATTGGATTCATATAGTGGGAGGGGGCTTGTCATTTAATTTGTACTTTATTTTTTCTCCTTTGAATTTTTTCTTTTTGTCTTTTAGTCAGTTTTTTAATCAACATAAAAGAATTTTAAAAATGTAATAAAACCTGATAGTATTCCCTAGTTCAGGTGCTTGGCTTTACTTGCAGCAAAATTCCAGGACCCAGGCATTTTTAGAGTCACCTGTCCTCTTTGAACCCCAAACCTCAGTTCAGAGCCTTAAAAGTATGATGGAGGAAATCACTGATCCTGGGCAAGAAAATTATTAGCAAGCGACAGATCATACTGAATCTGTACTATTTGTACTGACCAGTATTTCCCTTAGAAGTTGGCTTATTTTTGGTGCTGTTTTCAATAAACCTGTGACACAAGTTTGTCTTGCAATAATATGATTTCTTCTAAAACGTGAACACAAAAAGAAACAGTTTAATTGAAAGGACTGTTAGTTGGACTCTAATTAATTGAGATTTTATGATATTTGTTAATGCTAATATAATAGTCATCCTGGTACTCTTATTTAATATTTACTAAAATCATTGAGAAGTGAATTAAAATAAATAACAAGAAAATCCATTGATAGTCATTAACTCTTATGAATTAGTGAAAATTTAAACATGCATGATAGTAAATCACGGTTATTACTTACCCAGATAGAATGTAGTTCATTTCAAGAATTATCACTTTCTCTACAGTATTTGGAAACTGTAAAACAGCCTTTGCTGAGTTCTGAGAAATCACCGAGGCACTAATTTTCCTTAAACCTTGGTTTAGTTCTCTCGATTGACTATTTCCTGGTAAGTGAAGAGGCCACTGGATTTGTGGATACTCATATTTAACAATTAATAAATTATCTATAAAAATAAATAGCTCCCAAAGGACAACTTTGGACTATTTGTGCAAAGGGTTAGTCTCAGCTAACACCTGATATGTTGAATATAGTATTATTATTATTGTTCTCAAGTGATGTTGCCTAGAAACAGTCCTTGAATAATCTGACCCACAGTATTATTCCTAGTCTCTAATTTGTTTTGAAATATTCAATAACTGTAGGAACTTGATTATAATTCAGTCATTCACAAGTATGCCTACTGTGTGCTTGTATAATGTCTTCTGTGTACCACCTACTGTTCTAAGCAGTTGAAGATAAGCCTGCGAATATAAATTTAGTGTTTTTATCCCTGCTCCATCTACCCCCACACAGAATCAAACTTACTTTAGTCTTCCTACTAATGTAGCTTTGTCTTCATTCTACCTGCCTTACTGAGTTTAGGATTTCTGCCTAATTTGTTCTTGAAGACTTTCTTGATTCTGTGGTGTATTTGAATCAGAGAAAGTAGATTCAAATCCTGATTCTCGCAATTGTCCTAACATGTGCATTGTTTTTTTTCATTTCCTTCAGTTCACACAGTCAAATCTGCATAGACACCTATGTAAGACAGCAGAGGATGGTTAAATTCTAGACTCTGTAAACAGATAAATGTTCTCTATGTCATTTTGCTAAATGTATGACCTTGGGAAGACTTTCTGAGCATTTGTATCCTCATCAGTAAAAGGAGAAAAAAAACAAACACATATATCACATCAGAAGGGAGCTGTGAGGAATTTTAATGTTATTTTGTAAGATGTCTAGCATATAGTGTTCCGCAAATGGTATCTATTGGTAAAATCTGTATTATTGGATATACCCCAGAACACTATAATGATATTAAAGTTTGATATATTCAAGTAGCACAGGGTGCAAAACAAAGCTAAAACAATGCGACCAGGTTTTATCTTCATTTTCCTCTTTAAACCTAATTAATGGATTTTTTATGCATCATATCTCTTTATCCTAGTGATGAAGAATCTGGAGTTGGTTTGGTATCTTTTATTATTCTGTGGTTATTTTTATGTCAAATGCTGCAAGTACTGAATTGTTCAGATATATTTGGTAGTGTCCTAACAGTGGTTAGTGGTCAAGATCTCTTTGAGATTAATCCATCCTTGGAATATGAGAGAATTAGTTAGATGTAAAAGAGGGAAAGTAAAAGCAGGTAGCTTGTCTGATTCAAGCTCTTATATAGACCCTTAGGTAGACCTTGCCTAGTTTGGAAAACTGAGTTTGCTTATTAGGCAGATTATTATTGATCTCACATTTCTGTCCATCATGTTTTAAATTCATGGAGTGGATTTAAAGAGAAAGTCACTTAAAGGGACAGAATAAGAGAATTGAATTTTCATGCTGTATCTATCACTGACTAGTTATTTAGCAAGAGGATGGACATTGACAAATAATTGGGTATATTTGGATTGGAGAAGCGGAATATTCAGTTGGAACATACTAGTTCTCTAATATGTAATGTTTTCTAAGTGGTCACTAGATTATAAGAGCTAAGACCATGGAGAGACATTGCAGTACGTAACAACTTTGACTTACTATGGGAAAGAAGTATAAAAGGAAGTATGTGTCTTTCAATAAGCTTACCACAACTGGAATTTTTTCAAGTATTGGGAAAGACTTTTGTAGAGGGAATTCAAAAATCTGATGGAAATTAGGCAACAAAAATTTAAGTACTTTCCTATTTTGAGATTCCATTTTTAGTAATTTCATGAACTTGTTATTCTATCTGTAAAATAATATAAATTATATAGTTATGTTGTTGCTTTCTACCTTTAACAATCTAGAGTTTGTCTAATGATCAGCATGTTGAGGTCCAAACTGGACTTATTTTTGTCACTTTTTTCTGAGGCTTTCTTTTGTGTATCATGAGACAAGTCAGACAAATATGGTAGAAATTATGCCCAATAGTCTCTACTTAGAATCTTCCTGTGTCTACCACCCTTTTGCATCTTAAGTTTCTTAAGAAGTTCATTAAGTGGTCTTACAGATGGTAAATGTGACTGTTTATATGTGAATTTTATTAAAGGGAAGAAGGAAAACTTTCTATAATGAGCAGACCTGTCTAATAATTTTCTTCATGGAATATAAGAAATCTAAGGAATATATTGCTTTGATATAGTGCCTAGTGGTCTAGTACATCTAGGAGCAGTCCCACATACATCCCAAGGTTTAAGACCCAGAGCGGGGGGCAGCAATCATTGTAAATAAGTAAATAATAATAAAGTGCTTCCTCCTCCTCTCTTTCTGCCTGCCTCCCAGCTTGCCTTAATTCCTGCCTGCACCTTTCCTTTTTAAAAAATTTCATTTTATCATATCCTTTTTCCCTGTGGTAATTTATGAATTATGCCAATTATAGGGGGAAGCTAAATGTTTTATTTGTTCTTCAGTAATTTGTATATATCAGTACCATAGAGAAATTCAAAGCAATATATTCCTTAGATTTCTTATATTCCATGAAGAAAATTATTATTAGACAGGTCTGCTCATTATAGAAGGTTTTCCTTCTTCCCTTTAATAAAATTCACATATAAACAGTCCCATTTACCATCTATAAGACCCAACATGAGCAATGGCCTCTTTGTAGTGATCTGGCATATAGAAGGAAATATTTTGTGGATAAAGAAAATAAAGAGGTAGTTTATTTATAATTAACATTATTTGTATGGTTCATACTTAGAGAGTGTATTGCAGGTGAAACAGTCTACTTATTTAAAAACTGTAGTACAAAATGAAAGTATGATGGCCTTTGTTCAAAATGCAAAAGTAAAAGCCATCAAAGGTACTAAAATATAAAGTTTATTCCTCTCTTTATTTTCATATCTGTCTTTCTTTCTCATTTTCTCTGTCTCAAATTCTCTACATCTCATTTTGGTGTTTTAATTTATTATTTCATGCCATATTAACTAAAAAAGTTAAAAATTTTTATTATTAGCATGAATTTTGACATTTATCTTTGTATTGTATAATGCAAGTTTTAAATGAAAATGTAAGTGTAAAACTTGTATGTAGAATCATAAAAATTATGCAATTAGTATTTTATAACTTATGCATGCATATTATGCATTTAACTTTTATTAATACAGAGATTAGCTACTAAATATTTTTTTGTCTTATGTGTGAAGAAGGGGTGCATTAAGGAAATATAGGTTGCCCTATCTTCCTTTCTCTATGATCATTTCAAGTATAAATTATTGGCTAATACAGGGAAGTATTATAATACAGGGAAGTATCTTTCATATCATGAAAGAATATGATAGGATTTCTTGGTTGTTCATATTTCTTACTCCATTGCCTTCTTTCTTCATTCAAAGCAGCAATGATTGCCTTTAATTATAACAGAGTTTATTTTTGCCTTTGTTGTCTTATTTAAGTGGAATTATTCAGTATGACTCTTTGGCTTCTTTCATGTAATATTATGTTTGTGGAAGCCATCCATAGTTTTGTGTGTGTTTATAGAATGTTTATTCTTTTAGTTGTTTAGTATTACATTTTGTGAATATACTAAAATTTATTCATTCTACTCTCGATGAACATTTAATTTGTTTTCAGATTTTGGAAGTGAGAGTGAATGAATCTGCAGTCATTTGGAAATTTACCTTAAAAATTCAAACATGAAGAGGTAAGGGCTGGAAAGCATTTCTTACACAGGAAAGAAAAACAAATAAAAGATAAACTTTATTAAATCCTTTCCTCCAACATAAAAGTTGCTGGGAGATGTTGGCATTATGATTTTAATCTGGAATTGGTGGTTCCTGGGAAAGTTTGTAGCGTGTTGTGTATGTATTGCAAAATATCAACCAAACCTAACAAATAAAGTGAATACTCATGTCCTCTGGCCCCCTCCATTCTAACATGGTGGATATGGAGGGTAAATGGAAAACAAAGATATTCTTGTTTCCTTAGCAGTGTAACCAGGCACTATTAGAGAACATGGGAGAAGTGTCCAAATAGGTTTGACTCCTGAGATTTGGTGCTTCTTTAGAAAATAGACTATTAAATTCTGTGGTGCTTTCCAGAAGCAACTCTTTTTCCTAATATTTTCTAATTCCGGATATTCTGGTTATGATGTTTAAACATGGCAAGTTAGAAATAGGAAATTTTCCACCTTGACTAATTAATAATACTTTTTTTCCTTGGTAACTTATAGTAAAAGATCTTATTTACTAATGCCCATATAAATTCACCAGCAGTCAGACCAATTGTAGGAGAAAGCTTATATTTGGTTATCTTACCTGCCATTTGATCATTATACAGGTCAAGAAAAGATAGGTATTTTCTACTGACTAATGTACACTAGTTGTACCCTGTTCCCTTTGTTTATAATGACTTCTCTCTACTGTGTACCTGGTGAACTAACACTCAGTGTCATCTGATGTGTAAATATTTCCCTGACTCTTCCTTCCAACTAAATCACTCTCTCCTTTTTTTATTGCTTAGCATTTTTAAAACTTAAATCTGTTATGGAATTTGTCATGTTGTATTAGGGATATGCAATCTGAATTCCATCCTTGAGTTGCATTCATCAAAGCATTCAGAAAAGTTTTGGCCCACTAGAGTTCTATTTGCATGCAGGAATTAAGAACCCATGGGCAATATCTACATAGACAAAAGAATAAAAGTAATAAAGTAAGTTCCTCCATCCTAATAACTTAGAGGATGATTTCTGGGGATAATACATTATTACTCAGAGCTTTTCATTGTAACTTGAAGTAAGTGTGACTAGTATTCTAAGAGCTGTTTCTTTACCTTTTTAATAATCAAATGAATTCTTGAGAGTTTAAAATATTAGCCACATTGGTGAAATTACTACCTTTAACATAACTTTGGCATGGAGCATAGGTGTCCATGGTTTAGGCATTAGTATTGCACCCTTGGCTCAGAATTTAGTGTAGTTGACTGTGATATCTTTGGTGGGCATCAGTCATTTGACTGCCACTTTTGCCTTTGACAGCACTCAGGTATTTGTTGGCCAAAACTGGGTAGGAGAAAAATGTCAGGTGACACATGGTAGTTTAGAATACCATATCTCAGTCATTGGAGATACCTTGTAAGGGTCCAGAATTCTTTGAGGGACCTTTGATGAAAGGAGATACCAGTCTAGATGAAACTCACCGGTCTTTGATGAAAACTCAGTGCCTAACAAAGGTGGATACTTAATAAATAGTTGCTAAATGGGAGAAGGATATTACGAAGGTTGGATGATTATGTTGCCCCACTCTTTGAGTGACTTGAATGAAAGGAGGTATCAATCTGGAAGTCTGCAGAGTAGATGCATATGCAGTTAGAGAAATTTACAATGTGGAATGGGTGAATTTTAATAGAATTTAATAACCATGTGTCTATGTTTCTGGATTGGGCTTTGTTTTTCATAGTGACCTTGTGGGTAGATTCTATTATTTTCTGACAGTGCTTCCTTTCATCTCTACCCTGATTGGGACTCACTGTGGACACAAAATATTTTCCTTTCCCATTGGTTTTAGGATTCAGCCTATGGTTTTCTGCAATAGAATGTGAGTGTATATAATAGCCTGTCAATTATGATTCAAGGTCCTAAGAGGTATCACTTGTTTCTACATGCTTCTTCTGACTTCTACCATGAGAAGTTGTGTCCCAGGGATATATTATCACTTCACTTCACCATAGGTCTAGGAATGAAGACTGGCACTGATCTGGATCTAACTTGAAGCCTAGAGTCCAGTATGGCTTAGATGAACCCTGCTGAGATCAACTGAACCCTAGTTTAACCCACATAATCACAACTGATAATAATGCCCATTGTAATCACTGAGACTTGAAATTGTGGCACATCATTAATGGAGCAAAAACCTGAAGAGAAAAACAAGATATGGTCTTTATGGTGTTAAGACAGACCATATCTTGGAGTTTTTGTATTCAAAACAAGCTCAGTGTCTAACAAAGGTGGAAATTTCATAAATAGTTGATGAATAAGTGACGGAAGGGTTTTACGAAGGTTGGATGATTATGTTGCCCCATTTGACTCAATGTTATTTCAGTTGTTAGAAGGTATTTAGGGGAGTTAAATTAAGCATTTATAAGTCTAGTTTTCTTCACTTCTGTAGTGAGGCAGTTGTCTCAATAATATATCTTCCTTTCAACTCAGAGATATCTAGCCCAAGGTAAAAAATAATGACAATACACAACCACAACTATTGTCAGGAAAGCACTGCACATGTCTAGAAAGAAAACATCTCTGAATATGAAGAGATTCTGTATTAATTAAAAATCCTTGATATTTTATCCTTTTAGTATGTGTTTTTAGACTAGCTTTTAGAACACTAAAGATTTGGAATTTGGATATCTGAAGGGTTCTTGAGGAGATGAAAGTAGTGTAGTTTGAGGTTGGTAACAAAGAGAGGCAGCAAAAGAAAGTAGTAATTCACTCCTTTAGTGAATACCTTGGATAAAAATTTGTCAGGATGGAAGGAGGAGGAATTGCACATGAGAATATGCTTGCCCTTTGAGGATTCTGTAAACAGGGTATCCTGGTGGTGGAAATAGATTAGATTTTGCAGTGATTAAAGTAATGTAGATAAACAGATGGACTTATTGCTTAGTAGAGAGAGAACCTAGATCAATGAGGCTATCAAACTAGCTTGGGTGAGCTTCCAAGTAAATCAGGACGTTTTCCTGAGATTTTGGTAACCCAAGAAATAATTTGTTTTTAGGGAAAATACTGCATGTTCCTTTTTAAAAAAATTCTGAGTAACAGTCCTTGAAAATCAAAAACACTTTAGCATCTGTTTTTCAGTGCTGCTTTAATCCTAGAGAGAACTACTTTCCAAAGTTTAAAAAGAATTTGAAACTCAGACAAATATTTATTGATTTTCTTGCTGGGTTAGAATTTGTACTTAGGTCTGATTAGATTTTTGATTGCTTTAAAATATATCCAGCATTTTTATTTTCCTCTTATATCTTTGAGACTTAAGGAATAAGGAAGAAAATTTGTTCCCTGAGTAAGAGAAGATGTTTTTAAAATTGATTTTATTGAAGGAATATTGCATTTTAACATTAACCTTTGTTTGAGGTATATACGATGGCAAGTTTACATCTGTATATAGTACAGTAAGTTTACCTCTATTTCCTCTTTTCCCTTCACTTTGCAATTAGTCCCCATTACCCCATTTTCCCCCATGCCTCCCCACTCTCTTTCTTCTTGATTTTTAGATTCTTAAAACAAAATCAACATTCACCAGTTAGATTGCTTGGTAGGGAGTTTGAAAGAAGGTTCATCAAGACTTTATTTTCTTCTTTTTTAAATTATAAAGTTTGAACATAGTTGTTTTTGCTTGAAAAATTATCAAGCTTAGTGATTGATCACAAGCAAAAAGGTTATTAATGAGATTTTGATTCTTTGACATTTCTAATCAATTATACTTGAATCATAAGAAAGGAGTCAGATGTTAGTTATCTTGGGTTTAGTTAATCTTCTGACAGAAATTAGTAATACTTTTTGTGAATACAGGTTGATTAAAACTTATGAGGTCTTACGGGTCTGTGGTAAATACCTTTAGATTGAAAGCTACAGTTTGAGTATACTGGCACAATTGGTGTTCTAGGGTTTTTTGAATATTGTTTGCAAGATATATAGGTATCTAGGATTCCCCCAACCCCAGTATGTAGTTTCAGCTCAAAAGAGACACTGTGACTTTGGTAAACAATTTCATTGATACTCTATTGTACAACTATGCACACATGTGGCAAACCAGGGTTGATTGGTTTCTTTTGTTTTCTTTTCTCTCTTTTCTCCCTTCTTTGTCTTTCTTCCCTTATTTTTCATTCTGGAGGTCCAATATACATATATTTGAGTCTTCAGTTTTGTTGTTCTCAAATGTCTTACCAGCTAGTTCTTGAAGTCTTATCCCTCCACTTGCCCTCTCATTGCTAATTTTAACCTTTGTTTTGATTTTGAAGAGAACACATTTTCATTAAGACAAGTTTGTATTTAGTCAAATGCATATGATCAATATCTATTTTATAAAACGAAGAAGACATCTATACAGTTGTAGATCCTTGCCATTTTTAAGTAGACACACACGTGGAAAGACCAGTTTATAAAATTAATAAATATTTGGTATGCAAAATATGTTATCACCTTAAAATAAGTTATTATACTGATATGAGGTATAGATAGGACTCTGTTGAAGGCTGTCAGAGGAACAGGGAAGGATGCTTGCCACTTCTGGCTTTTTTCCTTCTCTCACCTTTCAGGTCCTTTCTTTGCTCCATGTATTAGGTTCTTGAGTTTAAGTCTCCAAAAGGAATTTCAGGACCACACAAAGCGTTAATAAGTAACAAAACTTTTATTGAAGAAAAACCAAAAAGAAAAAATGCTCTCAAGAGTGAGAACAGGCAATCCTCTTGAAAGGAAGAAAAGAAAGACGAGACAAGTCATGAGATGACCCCCAGACTTACTAGAGCTCAGTTATTGGGTAACTATTTTTGTTGATTAACTGGTTTTACTGCTGTCCAGCCCTACACAGATATTTTTGTTTTAATGTCAATACTGTTTTTTAAACCTTAATATCCCATTCTGTCCCTTTCAGTAGCATTTATATAATAAAAAATCAAATTTTGAAGGAACCTTAAAAGTATTTACCCTGTATCCTATGACTAATTTGTCCAACTAAATTCCTGCTAAGTGTTAATTTACCTAGCTTTGGATACGTCTGGTAAAATGGGACTCAGAGGCAGTCCATTTTTCAGTATTATGATGTATTTTTTTATTTTAAATGACCAGACATGTTCTTTAGTATCTGCTTTTTCCCAGCTTTTACTTATTACTCTATATATTTATTGCTTCAGTTTGTCCTTAATAATAGGTTAGCTGAAGGTGTTACTTTAAAAATTACAGACAAAATTTTTCAATGCAGAGAAGATACAGTACTTGATTTTTCTGAGATTTGATAATAAATTAATGTAATCTTAAGCCCTAATCTTTTTTTTTCCTTATTTGAGTAACCAAATTCCGTATGCATTACAATTTCTAAGAAAACATATTATTGAATGTGAAATAAAATAGGGTACAAATGTAATCTAGAGAATATGGATCTGAGGTGTGAGTGAAAGAAAAAGGATTTCCAGAATCTGCATTCTTTTCCTCCAGTATGTTTCCAAATTTTATTTATAACCATTGTTGCTTCTGTATATTTCCTTCTACCTTTGAAGACTATTGATATTCTGCTATCAGAATGCAAAAATAAGATACAGATTCCCAAATATGAGACTGCTTTTTGGGTACTGTTGATTTGGCATATTGATGACCCATTAACTGAGAATAAAAAAGGAAATCATTTTTTTATTCCTTGGCTCCTCACCCCCTGCCTCAAGTCCTAAGACACTCTGTTCTTTTAAATTGTAGGTAACTAGTTAGTTGAAATTGTTCCCTCTGACTTTCAATCTTAGAAAGATGTCCAAAATGAATTGAAAACATAAGGATTGTTGGCTAAGAGTACTGAGAATGTCTCATGTTTGCATCTATGATGACATAAACTTTGACCTTGGGTCTGTCTCAATTTTAAAGGAATAGTAAAACTCATCACATCTGGTTTTGGTGTATTGTAATACACCATTGTAGTAATAATGGGGCTAGCTTCAGGGGAAATACAAGTTTAGATCTGCTATGATTTCTCATATTTTTATGAGTAATATACTTGAATTCTCCTTTGCCATACAATGATTTCTTTTTATATCCACAATTGCTAAAATTAGTTGTTTAGTTAGCTGTTGTGTATGTGTTTTTGTGTGTGAAAAGAATTCCATGTAACTGCATTTCAGGAACAAGCAATTTAAATAATATGCTTCCTCTTTGCTATTCTGTGTGTATACAAGCTTGTATGTGTTGTAGGAGAATGGATTTTGCTGTAAGGTGTGTGGTCCATAAATAGGGAGGACCCTATATCATTTTTTAAAGGAAAGATGCAAGTAGGAATGAAGGAAAGTAGGCAGACAGGCTAAGAGAAAGGAGGAAGAAGTATCTTTAAAACTTTTTTTAAGTTGTTCACATTGGTTGTTTCCCCCTAGACCCAGGACTTGAACCCAGGGTTATGTGGCCTATGCTCCTCCAGAGATAATGGACCCAAACCACTGCTCCATCAGGGCCCTCTGCCCTATATCTTTAAGACGCCTCCACTTTGCCTGTCTTATTGGCTTCTTAATGGTAGTAACCCAGCTGATGTTGTAGGCATGTTTTAAGAACTACTTCCTCAGATAGGAAGAGAGTAAAAACTATCCTTTATGTCACAAATAAAACCTTGGTTTACATGTGAATGTTTTCCAAGTCAAATCTCACCCTTTGCCGTGAATTGTTTATCTGGGGTAAAATAAACCTCTGTTTTGCAGGTCATGCTGATGACTTCTACTGTTTTCCTCCTAAAGTGGTCTAGAGTTATTGATACCAAAAGGATCCATATCTGAGAGACTGCTGCTGATACTGGATATAGAATCAAGTTGTATGTGCAAAATCGTTAGCATATAACAATTATTACACAATCCCTTCATCCACCTATTCTCGATAAAAATGAACAATTTCCTAACTCATTTCAGATTTTCAAACCTTGATGTGATTAATTTAAATAGGCAGACAGCTTTGCAGCATGTTCCTCTGGTGGAGTGAGGCTGACTCATGTCAGTTCAAGAATAAAAATAGGGAGTACTAATATCCACAGAATTTTTATAGAACATTTCCCCATGTTTGTCATTCTTTTCTTCCCTCTATTCCTTTTAAATCAGGAGATTTGCTCTCTACTGGCCTTTTGCAGAAATTGCTCGTGCATTGAATAGGCAGATGGTGGGTTGAGCTTTTAGAGACCAAAAAGGGCACATTCGTGCCTCAGCATTTTCTCTAGTTTGGTAGTACAGATGCATGCCTCTTTATGAGTTGGTGTCTGGCAAACTTTCACTTATTGCAGTCAGATTTTAATTTTTAGTATAACTCAATCCTTTTTTTCTTTTAGAATTTTCCTTTTCCTGAATTCTTGTAATAGATGGCCTCTCATCTGTCTATAATTATTCACCTTTGCCCTTCTGCTTATCCAGATCAGTAAATAATGGAGGAGGACACAACTTCCTCAAACCAAATAAAGCAGCTAGATTGAATTCTGGGGATTTGGGAGTCATGTTGGTAATAATAAGTTTAGTTGTAAAACTGGCTAATAAATATGAGAGAGGATTTAAAGTACAGAAAGATGGTTCTTGACTAATCCCCACACCCTTGGACCTTATAAGCTTTCCCAGAAAAAAATCTTAAAGAAGAAGGGTGTTCTATACCCAAAGTATTCCATACCTTTGTGGCATCTCACTATAACTTAATTTGCCTACTCTGTTTTTCTTTCTCATATTCTTACATATTGCTTTAACATTTGTTTTTTTAGAGAAGTCATGTAATTTAGAATAATCTAGAGAAGGTCACTAAAAGGGAAACCATAGCATCAGAATGTGATTTACTTTTAGCACTACTTACTCAAATATTAGGAAGAAGTAAGATCCTAAGATATGTTTACCCTTAGGAAGTATCTTGAAGACTATTTTCTTCTCGAAGTCCTCTTAACTTCATTGGATTTTGTATTATAAATTACTTCTTCTATAAATTTTTTTAATATCCATTACCTCATTTAGCTTATCCTTATCCCGTAAAGATACTTAAATAGCTTTGGTTAAAAATAAAATCTTCGTTTTGTGTTGCATTTTCATTTAGGCAATATTCATTTTCTTTTTCAGTATGGTGTGGTAGTTACAAACTGAAACTTTGGAGCCAGATGTCCTAGTTTGAATTCCAGCCATTCTAATTCTAAACTGCATAAAACTGTGCCTAAGTTTTCTCATTTGTAAAATGGGGCTAGTATGTGTACTTACCTCATAGTGTTATAAGAATTAAATTGTGAAAATGTATGTTAAGCACTCAGAACAGTGTGAGGTACCCAGTAGCTTTATTTAAATATTGTTTATTATCAACTTTTTAGAGATAAGTTTTACAATTCATTTTTGTTTGTAGTGTTTATCACCTTCCTATGATTGACCAAACTTTTTGTTTCACCATCTCTCTTCCCTTGCTAAATTATAAGCTTTATGAAGACAGGAATTTTTGTTTATTCATTGCTATGTATCTTCTGTCTTTACTCACATAGTAGATTCTTGATAAATATTGTTGACTGAACACATTTTAATCAGATTTCTTCCTACCGATCTATTGAAATTGCTCTGGTAGAAGTCACGCATAACTGCAAGCCTGTGAGCCATCTTTGTCACTTCACTCATGATTTCCAATCAATGATGACATCAGGTTAATTGTATTGCTAAGTATCTTTCAAATCCATCTGTGCTCTCCCAGATCCACTGCCACTACCTCTCTAGTTCTAGCCACCATCTGTTTCCTGAATCTTGCAATGCACATCTAATTTTCCATTATTGATTTTACCTTCTTTCAACCCATTCTTCATGTAGTAGCCAAATTTTTTTAAATGTAAATAAAATAATACTATGCCCTTTCTAAAAATCATTTATTATCTTCCTATTGTCTTATAGAATAAAATGAAAAATTATTTTACCATCTGCATGAAACTGTGAAATCTGAACCTTTAGCTATTTAAAAAGTTGAACAGTTACTATTTGATCCAACAGTTCCATTCCTAGGTATATACCCAGCATTGAAAACATATGCTCATTTATAACTTATATACATGTGTTTTTAGGACCATTATTAATAATTGTAAAAAAGCAGAAATAGCCTAAGTGCTCATCAGCTGATCAATGGTAAACAAATCAAGCAACCAATGATGTATGATGTTATGCATATGAATAAGAAACACTAGAGACAGAAAGCATATTCGTTGTTGCAGCGTTTGAGATGAGGGGCAAGTAAATACTAATAGTTATGGGACTTGTTTTTGTGATGATGAATATGTTATGGAATTAGATACTGTTAATGGCTGTACATATGATAGAAACAGTGAAACGTCTACATTAAAAGGGTAGTTTTTATAGTATTTCAATTATATCTCAATTTAAAAAGTAATCATTGCCTGTCCTCTAATCTCATCTCTGATATTTTCTCATTTACTATACTCTAGCTAAAATAGTCTTCTCTCAGTTCCTAAAACATACAGTGTTCTGTCTCATCTATGGACCTTTGCATATACTGTTCTGTGTTATAGCATTTCCCATCTTCCTTACCTAACTCACTCTTGTTCATTATACAGGATGGAGCTGAAACAGTGAATCTTCCTTCTTTTAGGAATCCATACTTAACTCCCTTCAATTTATGGTAGTTCCATTTTTCTCCATTTCTAACAGCATCCTGCATTTCTTCAATAAAATTCCTTGATCATATCTGTCCTTGAGGTAAGTTCCATGAGATCAGAGACTATACCTATCTTTGCTTACCCGCCTTATCTTTGCTTTCCCACCCTCCTTTTCTAAAATCAACAAATATTTATTGAGCAAATACTACTGTACCAAACCCTGTGCTAGCTGCTAGGAATAAAATAATAAGCAAAAGAAAGAATGTCTATTACCTCGTGAAACTTTTCAATGGAACATTATAATTATTGAATAAGAAAAATATATATAGGCAAAAATATTCATTAAATTTATTCTTTGAGATCCCCATTTATCATATTTTAATATCATCTGTTATTATGATATTAGAATCAATGTAATAAGGAAGCATTTTCTTCCTTTTTTTACATTACTACCTAAAATACTTGAATTTATTGCAATTAAACACCTGAGAGTCAATGAAATAGGGTAGTTACTAATATGTTACTGTTTAGAAAGAAAATAAAGTGATATGAAAATGATAAGTTTGGAGAAGAGACTGTGTCCTCAACTTTTAGAATCATATTTGGTACCTAGTATCAATATATCCTGAAATCACTATTATTTCACTCTTCCTGTATAACCTCTTCCCTCTCTATCCCTTTGTATTTGCTATTTTGTCTATTTAAGGACATCTTGTTGCCAGTGCTAGAAACCTGTCTTACACACCTAATTTTCATGTGCTTCGAAGTGTACAACTTCTCTTCATGTTCTGTTAAAATCAATCTTCTAAACATCTTCTATGTCCTTCCCTCCCTCTCGCCTTACTGTTCCGCTTCCACTGCCTTTGGTATTAGGCATTCGTTATTTAATTGCTTTAATTTTTACAATAGCTTTCTAACTCAGTTGGATTTTATTTTGCTTCAACCCATTTTTGACAATATTAACAAAATAATCTTATACATTGCCAATTTTCTCATAACGCACCACCATCCATTACCAAAGACCCATAATACTTTGTATATATTTTGGTTCATAGCTATTATCACCTTGCATTATCTCCTATAAGTCCTAGGAGGACAAGGGTCATGTCTATTTTAATTCACCACTGTATTGTGGCAACCTGGCATAATGCTATGCTATAGTAGATACCCAGTAAATGCTTGTTGAATAGTAACTGTTAGGCCTACAACTTTTTGCCTTAGATTTATAAGCATCAACTAATATGTTTAAATGTGGGAAGTTCTGGTGATTTTCAGGTTGAAATTGAAAATTCCCGAGTATGATCCTGATTGCCCTTAGACATTCTCAGTCTGTGAACTTCTTCATAGTGTATCAATTTTCTTGGAATTTCTAATTTTCTTTTCTTTTTTTTTTTTTGTTGGGTGTGACATTGGTAAATCAGATCATCAGATAAATTGTCTGTGAGTACTTCAAAACCCCACTTACATCAGCACACAGATAAACTAGAGAGAAAATTAACAGGGAAACAACAACCTAAAGGACAAATTAGGTATTTAGGAATATTAATAGACATTTACAGAAAATTCTACCTCCTAAAGACAGAATGCAAATTCTTCTCACATGCTCATGGAATATTCTCAAGAGCAGATCATATGTTGACACACAAGATAAGTATAAATAACACACTCTGTGGTCAAGTAGATAAGTCCACCATTTCTAGCTGGTATAGTCCATCCACTTCCCAAGGATCCAAGTTTGTAACCCAGGGCTGGGGGAAATAACAAAGATGAGTAACTAAATAAAATGTTCTCCTCTTCTCCCTGCTTGCCTGCCTCCTTACCTTTATTCCTGCCTGCATCTTTCCTTAAAACAAGTGTTGATAAATCTAGAAGACTGAAATCATAACAGGTAGTTTCTCTGATCAGAAAGGTATAAAACTAGAAATCAATCACATAAAGAACAGTGAAGAAATTTCAGTATGTGGAGACTAAACAACACTCTAACTGTTGAGTCAACAGGGAAATATAAGGAGAAAAAAATACATGAGGACAAGTAAAAACGAGGCACAAACTATTGGGACCTATGGGATATGCAGCAAAAATGCTATTAAGAGGAAAATTTAAAGCAATGTAGACCTACATCACAAAAACAAAAAAAATATCATTAACTATTTAAACTTATAAGGAAGTAGAAAAAAGCAAATGAAATATAAAGTCAGTAGAAGGAAGGAAATAGAAGTTAAGGTGGAAATACATAAAATGCTACTGAACTTCATGGTGAGGAATTAAGTTAGATTTTATCACTTTTGTGTTATTTAGACAGAGTCCAAGTTAAAGAGGTTTTCACAGAAATTTCCTAGTTTGAATTATAAGATATTGAAATTTGCTATTAACACAGGACTTTGTAACTAGTTGGGGGTGAGGAGACATTATTGGAATAGACATTTGAAGTGAGTTTTGGATGTTTCTGTCTCTGTGTTTTTAGTAAAAGAACAAGTTTTGTTAAATACCCATCTGTCTGAATATAGAGGACTGGGTCAAATAACCTATTATATTCCCTACTGCCAATAAGAATCCATGATTCTGTGTAGTCTCCAATATTTTAATTAAAACCTATAGTTCATCATTATCGTCATTTAAATTTTTGAATTTTCCTAACTTGTAGATTTTTTTTGTGTATTTGAGTATTCATATACAATTTATTCTTAAATTCTCCAAACTGAAAACAACATATGCACCAACAACTAAATGACTAACAAATATACCATTTATTTGTACCATATTATATTACTCAAACAAAAAGAATGAATATTGGTACATGCGGCAACCTTAATGAAATTCAAAATTATGCATAAGGAATAAGCAAAGCATGTAATAATTCATACTATATATACACAAATATATGAAGATATAAGAAAGAAAATTCTAATCTATAATATAAGAAAGCATATCACTAGTTGCCAGAAACTAGGGATGAGAGAAATGATTGTTTAAAAGTAGCACAAAATAACTTTTGGTTGTGATGTAGATGTTCTGTGCATTGACTGTCATTCTACTTATATAGACATATAACTTGTAAAAGCTTATTAAACTGTATATCTCATATAATGTATTGCATTTTATTTAAATAAGACTTAATAGAACAGTTTTAGAAAAAGAATGACAATTTGGGAAGAATTCAATTTAAGGGAGAATGTTTATCTGACCATAGAGTAAGGGCTAGAAACCTGACATATGAGCTTAGGTAGGACTTTTACATTATTAGCTCCATTGTAAAGATTGGAAACGTTCTTACATTCTATGAACCTTAATTTCTCTAAGGACAGCCAGCAGGTGGAATAGAAGCTATTATTCAAGAATTAAAAGGTTTCTAGGAAAAATTATAAGGAATTAAATGAAGACATGAGAGAATAATATTTTTATATTTTTTGTGGAGTTATTTTGGAAGAGGTAGTGCAATTAACTCATTGGTATTTTAAGCCTTTTATTAAAAATGATTTTATTACTTATTTTGTTTTTATTGTTATGTGCATTTTAGGATATTGAAGTTGCCTTTCAGTTTGAGTATATCACACTGAACACATCACCAGTGTTCCAGTGCCCTTCATCATGACATTGCTCCATTCCATCCTTTATTCTATTCCCCCACCCCCCACCCAACTCCGCTTACCAGGAAAAACAGTTTTGCATCCTAGGGGAATTTTGTTGGGGTTTGTTTAGTTTGTTTATATTCCACATATGAGTGAAACTATCCTGTATCTCTTTTTCTTTCTGACTTATTTAACTTAACATGATCCTCTCTAGTACCATCTAGATTGTTGTAACGACATATTAACATTTTTTAATAACTGCATAGAATTCCATTGATTTTATATACTATAGCTAATCTAGTCTTCTGTCAATGGGCATTTAAGTTGTTTCCATGTCTTGGCTATTGTGAATTATTTTCGATTAACATTGAGTTGCAGATAATTTCTTATTAAGATTTTGTGTTCTCTGTTTACATGCCTAGGTGTAAAATTGCTGAATTGAATGGTAGATCCATTTTATTTTTTTGAGTAATCTCCATATTGTTTTTTCATAGAGGTTGTGATAATTTGCAATTCCACTTACAGTCTAGGAGGGTTCCTTTTCTATATACCTTCTTAAACACTTCATGTTTAGATATAGGCCATTTTCACTGCTGTGAGTTGGTATCTCACTGGTTTTTATTTGTATTTATCTGATGATGAGTAATGTAGAACATTTTTAATGTATCTGTAGACCATTTCTGTGTCTTCTTTAGATAGGTATTCATTTAGTTCTTTTGCCCAATTTCCAGTGGGTTGTTTTCTTTTTTATTGTTGAAATGTATGAGCTCTTTATATATTTTGGAGATTAAGCTATTTCCTAATATATGTGATGATATGTTACATTTTTTGCTGTAGTGGTGGTTTCTTTAACTGTACAGAAGTTTTTAGTATAATGTAGTCTTAACTGTTTAGTTTTACTTTATTTTATTTTTCTGTGGGTGTTCTTCCTCAAAGTCATCTTAGACATTGAGTTTATGGATCATTTTTTCTATATTTTATTCTATGTATTTTGTTGTTTGGGGTTCTATGTCCATGTCTTTGATCCATTATCTATTAATTTTTGTGTGTAGTGCCAATGAGTAATCTAGTTTCATTTTTTACAGGTGTCTTTCCAGTTTTGCCAAAACTATTTGAATAAAACTTTGTTCCTTCATTGTATACTCTTGGCACCTTTGTCATAAATTAACTGTTCATATAGGTGTGGCTTTATTTCTGGGCTCTCAATTTTATTTCACTGATCTGTGTCTGTTTTTGTTTCAGCAATATACTGTTTTGATGATGATTTCTCTATAATATAGTTTGACATCAGGAAGTGTGAATCCTCTGCTGTTCTTTTCTTTTATCTTTTTTTTTGAGAATATAGGACATCTTTGGCTATTCAAAGCTTTTTGTGGTTTCATAGAAACCAGTAATATTCGCTCAATTTCCTTGAAAAAAATGTCCCTGTAATTTAGATAGGAATTATGTTAAATCTATATACTAAGGAATTACATTAAATCTATGTACTGCATTAGGTAGGATGATCATTTTCAGTAAGTTAATTCTTTTAGTATATGAGTATAGAATGTTCTTTGATCTCTTTGTACCTTCTATTTCTTTGGTTAAAGAATTGTAGTTTTATTTTAGAGGTACTTCACCTCCTTTGTTAAATTTATTCCCAGATATCTTATCACTTTTGATGCTGTTGTGAGTAGAATTTATTTATTAAATTATTTTTCCTCTACTTCATTGTTTACAGACAGTGATGCTATTGTTTTTTTTGTATTTATTTTTTATTCTGCCATTTTGCTGTATTTATTTATTATTTCTAGCAGTATTTTTGGTGGAGTTTTTAGGATTTTCTAGATATATCATAATGTCATCTGCAAATAATGATAGTTTTATTTCTTCTCTTCTAATTTGGATTCCTTTAATATGTTTTCTTGCCATATTTCTCTGGCCAAGACTTCCATGACTATGTTGAAGTCTAGTGATGAGAGTGGGCACTCTTCTTGTTCCAGATGTTAGAGGAAAGACTCTCATTTTATACCATTGAGTATGATGTTGGTTGTGGGTTTGTCATATATTGCTTTTATTTGTTGAGGTATGTGCCTTTTATTCCTATTTTGGTGATGGATTTTTTTTTATCATGAATGGGTATTGAATCTTGTCATAATTTTTCTTTATCTCGATATGAATATATGATTTTTGATTTTTCCTTTGCTGAAGTGATGTATTACATTGATTTATTTGCATATGTTGCCCTTCCTTTTATACTTGGAATAAATCTCACTCAGTTGTGATATTTATATATATATATATACACACATATATACACATACACACATATATATATTTGATGTGCTGTTGAATTCTTTCTGCTAAGATTTTGTTGAGGAATTCTGCATCTATATTCATCAATAATGGCCTATAATTTTCTTTTTTGGTACTTTCTTTGTCTAATTTTAGAATCTGGGTAATATTAGCCTCAATGAATTTGGGAGTTTTCCCTTCTCTTCAGTTTTGTGGAATAGTCTAAGGGGGATGGGATTAGCTCTTCTTTCTACTTTTGGTTGAATTCAGTAGTAAAGCTATCTAGTACTGAGTGAGCCCTTGTTGTTTTTTTGGAGTGGGGGGCAGATTTTTTTTATTAGTGCTTAAATCTCTTTTCTTATGATTGGTCTGCTTCAGTTATTTATGTCTATGGGGTTCATTTGTGGAGGTTGTGGGATTCTAAAAATCACTCCATCTTCATGGTTGATGAACTTATTGGCATATAGGTATGTCTAGTAGTTTCTTATGATCCTTTGCATTTCTGCGATGTATGTTGTAATCACACTTCTTTCATTTCTGATTATTGTTATTATGGTTTTCTCTATTTTTCTTCATAAGTATAGCAAGTGGGTCTATCAATATTGTTTTTTGAAATAACTGACTCTTAGATTTATGATATTTTCAATGGTTCTTTTGTTTTCGATTTCATTTATTTCTACTGTTTTATTCTTATTTTCTGTTGATTTTTTGTATTGATTGTTATTCCCTTTCTAGTTCCTTCAGGTTTGTGCTTAGATGCTTAATCTGAGTGCTCTGTTGGTTTTTGATATCTGCAAACTTTTCTCTCAGAATTGATTTTGCCATATCCCATGTATTCTGGTATCTTGTCTGTTTTCTTTTGTACCCAGATAAATCTTAGTTTTATCAGTGATCTACGCATTGTTCAGGAGCATGTTGTTCAATCTCTACTTTTTGGTTCTTCTGGTTTTGTTCTTTTGGTTAATTTCTAGTTTCACTCCTTTGTGGTAATAGAATATGATTTCTATAATTTCAATCTTGTTAAATTTACTGAGACTTGCTTTGTGTTGTGTCCTAGGATGTTTTCTATCCTTGAGAATGTTTCATGTACACTTGAGAAGAATATATATTATTTTTACACTGTATATGTAATAGATCCCTATTATCTGTTGCTTCATTTGGAGCCTTTATTTCTTTGTTGTTTTCTGCATGGATCATCTATTGATGAAAGTGGATTATTGAAGTCTCCTGTTATTTCTTACAGTCAAGGCATGCCTTTAACTCTGTCAGTGTTTGTTTTATATACTTTGATGGTCTAATTTTCCTTGAATGTATGTTAAATAATAGTTACTTCTTGATTGATTATCTCCCTTGACCATAAAGTAGTATCCATCCTCGTCTCATGATTCTCTTGTTAGGTGGAAGTTTATATTGTCTGATGTTATTATTGCATTTTCTGACTTCCTTTAATCATTGCTTTGATGTATTTTTCCATAGACCTTGACTTTTAGGTTACATTTATTTTTGGATCTGATCTGATGTCCTTGTTGGCATAATATTGATGAACTTTTTTTGGTTTTGTTTTGATCCATTAAGTCACTCTGGATCTTTTGATTGGTGAGTTCAGATCATTCACACTTAAGGTGATATGTAGGACTTTATTACTGTCATTTTAGCCTTTCTTTTCTTTTTCTGTTAGTTTGTTTCACATTTTGCTTTACTTTTTTTTTTCTTTTTTCTCTGGATGATTTTTCTTTTTGATTTTTTAAGTTTTGTCTATTTTAAGATTTGGAGTATTTTTTTTTTGATAGAAACATTGGTAGTCTCTATATTTACCTCTCTGTGATATCCCTTTATGTTCATCCAGATTCCTTGTTCATTTTCCCCCCATTTGTATATTTTTGTTGTCCCATCTTGGTTCCTTACTTGTTTCTGCTTTTGTTTTCCTGTTAATCACCATACTCAGGATTTGTTTTTTCCCTGTTGTTGAATCCCCTTTATGATTTTTTGAATGGTACACTTGGTGATGGAAAAATTCATTAATTTTTGTTTATTATTGATAACATTTATTTCCCTATAATATTTGAATGATCATTTTGCAGTGTAGAGCATTTTGTCTGGTTGTTTTTTATTTTTAGCATTTTGAACATGTCATATCACTCTCTCCTAATTTTTGCTGAGAAGACTAATAATAACCTGATTGTAGGTTATGTTTGTTTTCTCTAGTATCCTTAAGTAATGTTTCTTTATCGTTGGCTTTTGCTAGTTTAACTACAATGTGTCTCAGAGAAGGTATTTTTACATTTAGAAATTTTGGTGTTCTTTCTGCTTCTTAGACATCCATTTTTTTGACAGGTGTGAGTTGCTTTGTGCTATTACATCTTTAAATATGTTTTTTGTTTCTTTCTCCTCTTTTTCTGGGGTAACTATCACCCTTATGTTTATTCTTTTCATGATATCTGATAGTTCTTATGGGTTTTTTTTTCATTTTTCCTCAGTCTTGTTTCTCTTTCTGCTTCCATGAAGGTTGCCTCTGTGATCTTGTTCAATTTCTGAGATGCATTTCTCTGCAAGATTGAATCTGTTTATGGATCTTTCCATTTTTATCTTCAGTTCCTTGACTATACTTTATATATTTCCAGCATTTCTACTAGAACTTTCTTCATGGGCTAAATCTTCTTGTTGAAGTACTCCCTTTGATCTCTCACTTCTTCTCTGAGTTCTTTCAATAGCCTTTGGCTAGTTGCACGTGCCTCCTGCTTCTCCATGGGCTTTTAAAAGCTAACTATAATATTGAGTTCTTTGCTATTAGGTTTCACAATCAGTGTCAATGTGATTCTTCTTTTGGCAGCTCCTGACTTTTTCCTCTCTTTGGGCTGTTAGAGTTTTCTGGTGACTTATATTTTGGCATGTTTTTTTCTCTCTGCCTTGCATTTAGCACTGTGACTTTATTTTTTTACTTTTGATTTCTTCCTGTATGATGATATTGGGTTGTGGTGTGACTGGTACCAGCCACTTTGCTTCAGTGGGGGCAGAGTTAGTTCTGCTCTTTAGAAAGCTCTCAAGTGGGCCACTGATGCTGTTTCAGGTGGTGCCTGTGTGGCAGGGCACAGTTCCTCTCTTAATGGAAGCTGACAGGTAGTTTTCCAGTCCAACAAGGAAGTTCAGTCAGCCACAATGTGCTCTGTCAAGCACAGAGGCTGTAGGCTACTTCGTGTAGGGTTCTTGCTCACTGCAGTTCTCTAGGGGAGGGAGAGAAGCTATAGGAAGCTACATCTCAGGATGCCATTTAGATCTCAGAAGGTATAGGCAACTTCTAGGCATTGTTGGCAGGGATATTCCTCTCTGGGCTCTCATCCAGGGAACAAGTTTCCAGGCAGCCTCAGTGTGCTTTGTTGAACTCTGAGATAGCAGGTAGTTTCTTGGTGGTGGTGCTGGGGGAATGAGACTCACAGCAACTCTGTAGTACAGGGAGATTCATAGGCAACCTCAGTGTGATCTGTTGAGCACACAAATCAAAACTGTTTCTGAATATCAATCTTAAGGTGAACTTGTGAGTTATTCTACTTATATAAATTAAAATCTAGTTATTGGGTTTTACTAAACAGTACTGTTAAATATATTGAAATATAAGGATTTTTCTTGCCTTCAGTTCAGTCTATATGAATTGAGAGGAAGAGAGCATACTTGAAACAGAGAGCAACCAATTAAAACTTGGTATGTTATGTCTCTATTTCAGTAGTGGGTTGTAGACATTTTTTTATCAGTATGAGTTTGAGTGAATGAACTGTGGAAGTAGGTCTTAAGGAAATCCCTGTGAATAAAAATGATTTTGATAAGCTAAGGTCAGAGTCTGAGTAAATCACAAAGAAGTGAATGAGAATAATGAGATGCACCAGAGATCCATCCCTGAAAATTAAAACTGTCTCATTTTGTTTGCTCAATAGCATTTTTTTCTGGATATTTTTATTAATCTCTGTGAATAACTTTTTGCAATTTAATAGTGAGAATATATTATATCTTTACACAAAAAGTGCAATTTGGGGATTTTTGCAACATTATTAGTAGCTATGCTCTGAGAATTGGCTTCAGCTTATGCGAATCTCTTTTATATTGTTTGAACCATCTCAGCTTACTTTTCTGTTTCTGACATCATACACCACAGAATAAGTCTGACAGATTACATGGCACCTAGAATTCTTTATAATGAGAGAGAGAGAGAGAGAGAGAGAGAGAGAGAGAGAGAGAGAGAGAGAGAGAGAGAGAGAGAATTTTAACTTACACAAATGTGGGCAGAAACTCTACTGCTCTTGTTTTAGGCATCTTTTCTTTGATGAATCTATCAGATTTCTAATGTGACAGCAGTCTTAGCTATTACTACCTTACTTAGAAGTTTGTTGCTTGAAAATATTTTTTCATTTATGCACACAACACATGAAGTGCAAAAGTGGTAGATTGCATATGACATTTTGCCTAGATCAGTGGCAATGAGGTTGATTCACAAAACAATTCTGGGGGATGCCAACGAGTCATTGAAGATATTTATATTTTTAATATGGAAAAATCCTATACATGAGAGTGATCTGGCATTGGTATATATCTGTCTGTATGTCTCTCTTTTTTCATCCATCTTCCATTCAAGGGGTAGCAATTGAATCCTTTACTTCTGATACATCTCCTGTATTTCATTTGTTTGCATACATTCATTTGATATGAAGCTGAACACAAAAACAGAACTTCTAGAGAATGAGTTTTTGCTGCAGTTTTTCTCTTGTTAAATATTTCTGAGGAAAGGATATTTTGGTAGATTTCTTAAAGGCAGCTTGAATACAAAAACTGTATCAATACTTCATTATTTCCAAGATGGCACTTGATTTAGGAGATGGAAGTGATTTTAAAATGAATTGGATTTGAAACACATGTTGTGATATTCTTCAGTACAAACTATGCTCTCTTGGACTAGTTTGAAATGTTTTTTTCAAGTCTTCCTTGAGTTTTGTGTCTGTTCTTTCAGCATTTACCCTTGGTACCAAGATAGCTGTTATGTTGTCTTGCTGTATTCTGTTTTCTGTGAAATTACACAGTGTTTGTGGATGTGATAGTTTGATAAATGGATTTCTTTGAAAAGACAACCTTTGTGACAAATTTTGAAGCATTCTATGATATCCAATAATCTGAGATATTTGTATATTGAATGATAGAGTAATATAATGATTTACTCCCAAAGAATAATGTTTTAGGGAAAATATATATTAGTTGGTTGTGTAAATGTACAAGATATTAGATTTAAAAAATGTGCACATAACAAACTCATCTGCACTAAACATTATAGACTGGGAGGAAAATGGGGTTTCTATTTTTATAATTATCTTAGTCATAGGATAATCTTTGTGTTGATTAATCGCATCCAAAAACAAGCTTTAAGACAAGTTACTTTGTTATCTAAGGAACTCAGAGTTCTTCTGGGCCACCTTTATCTGACTTCATTTAGATCATATCTATAGAGAATGAACATCATATTTAATTTTATTCCAACTATATAAAATTAGAAACTTGTATCTTTCAGAGTAACTATTTATAAAATGATACAGTATTATCAGATTCCTCATTATAAACCATCTTTGCATCATATACCTATTTGGGAAGTTCTGTGCTGCTTCTATACTTCAAGTTCCCACCCCCATTTATATAGATTTTATAAAGAACAAGAAGTTTTTCTGATGTAAAATCAGTTCTGAACTAGTAACTGAAGGAGGTGGTATGAAATTCTTGATGAAATATAGAACTTTGAATGATTTCATGTCTCTATGTATCAGAATTTTTAAAGATAAATATGGACAATAAAATCATCTGAGACCAAAACAGACCAAAACAGTTTTTACCAGAAGATGAAATCATTTATATTATTAAACAGATTTCCCCATATGCTTATGAAAAACAGACTGCCACCTACTTATTGTTAATGTGAGTGACATTAACCTACTTCTCCATAATCATTGCCTCCATTGACCAATAATAGTTCCCCAAATTCTCACAATGACAATATTGTAGTTAGTCTATAAACATATCCACAAATGGAATAAGGCTTTTACTTATCAATAAGATCACATCACATCATTCTACATGTGTTTATTAATGTTAATTGTTAGACAGGAATCATAATGTTTGAACTAGAACAAGGATATTTTGGATTAAAGAGATGTATAGAGAGTTAATTGTTGTCTGGATAGATAGGCTTAAGCAAACCATTTCTTTTGGGATGACATGAGGGATAATTAGGAGTGTGCCCTGGGCTGCCATTTCCAAAAATGCCAATAGGGAAGGTGAACAGTATCAGAGATTGAATTTTTCTCCTATATAATCCTTTCATGCAATTCCTGAGGAAGCATGTCAATATATCCATGTAAGGGATTTTGGCAAACACATTTTTGGGAGTTAGCTTCTAGTTCAAAATATGTTATCAAACTATAAATCAAATATTGATATGCATTGACTGAATATTTTAAGGATATTTCCCTTGAATTGGAGAAATTTAGAGCAGTAAGCATTCTTTGAGATTATGTAGGTCTCTGGTTTTCAAATTATGTTCTCTAGAATACTGTGATTTTGAAAACAAGTGTCTCGGGGTCACTGTAGTGGAGAAAAAGGAGTAACAAATATTGCTCTTGATACTTTCCCTGGCCATAGTTCCAACGGTCCATATATAATTCAATCTGTTTTTCTCATTATGTTTTTGGATACAATTTTAAAAAGCTATCTGTTGGATTTGAAAGAATGGTTTAAAAATACTGATATAATCTAATTTCTTTCTTTTATATACGAAAGATTTGAGTTAGAGGCAAATATCCTGACTTCAGAACCTGAGAAATGGCTTATTTGACTTAAATTGGAATTAAAAAATACTATTTAATTTTATATGTAGCTTATGTTAATGATTGATATAAATAGGTGCTAGTAAGCAGAATGATGAAATTTAATGAAAAAATCAAAATTCAGACTAAATCTACATTACATAATAAGCTACCGTAAACTAAAGCTGTTACTAGTATACAGGAATTAACTATAGGACCCAGTTAAAAGTATATTGAATGTATTCTTAATTTGTTGAATTTTGGTTTATAAAGGCTAGTGATTTGAGTCTTGACCTGTTCTTTTAAATGAGAATTTGAAAATTTTCAAAGGAAAGCATTGTTTACAAGGTTGTGCTCAGAGAGGAATTTTAATATATCTGCATTACAAAAAGTTTTCCAATGTTGGCCATGATGTTTTTACTGTGCCTCACAAATGCCAAACACATTAATGTCTCTATGACTTTTCTCATGGTTTCTTCCCAGACTAGACAACCATTATTCTTTCCTTTGTTTCTCTGATCTTTTCCTGTTCTTCAGAATTCCACTGATTTTCATTCACCCAGGAAGTCTTCTTTACTAACCCAGACTCACTAATCTTGCCTTTCTTTTAGCAACTAAAACAGCTTCCTCTTTGTGCCTCTCATTTGAAGCAGCACACAATGAATTGTCTTCTTATTCTTTGAGTATGTGTTTGTCATAATCAATTCTCTGTGTCCTGATCATATGATGTACTTCTTGAAGCAGAGGATATCTTAATTTCTTTTGACTCCCATAGCCTTCAGAATATACCTTGTTTATAATAAGAGATCAAAAATGTTTTTTGACTGTCATCAGTTTCTTTAAAGTCTTAGAGAACTCATTTATATTTAAGCAAATGGTTCTCATAAAAATTGATGAGATTGTATATTCTGACTTCTCAAAATCCTGTTTTCTTTTGGGTTTTACAATAAATACTTTAGTAGACAATGAGATTAACTAGGGAATCATACAAGAACACAGATTTACTTTTTTAATTCCTAGTTTCTGTCCAAGTGCCCTTCACCTTATTGTGAATTCATTATGCTTCTGGGATATTTTTAGTTACAAAATGGGAAGCTGTGCAACCTGGTGGAGTAGGGGTTGGGTGCAGTCTACATGCATTCCAAGGTTTTGAGTTCATGTTTCAGAGCCAGTGGGACAACCAAGATGAACAACTAGATAAAATAAAGTGCTTCTTCCTCTCCTCCCTTCCTACTACCTGCCTGTCTCCTGCCTCTGTGACTTCATTCCAGCCTGCACCTTTCCTTTAAAAAATAAGTAAAATAAAATGGGAAAACTCACAATTAAATATCAGAAAAATATCCCAAAAGAAGCAATTTCTTTCATATATATGTATTTACTTTTTAATTTATATTGCTATATGATTTTTTAGGATATTGAATTTGCACCTGTTTTCGTGCATTTCACACTACTCCCACAACCAGAGTTCCTGTGCCCTCACCACCTCTACCACAACTATAGTAACTCCTTAATTCCTTTGGTCTCTCCCTGCTCCTAACCCCTGGTAGTCACAGTCCCACATATTTTGAATTTTCTTATAATTTCTTTCTCTTTTTTACTTTATATTCCACATATGAGTGAAACCATCCTGTAATTCTATTTTTCTTTATGTTATTTGCTTAACATGATCCCATCCAGTTCCATCCAGGTTGTTGTAAAGGGCATGATTTCATCTTTCTGTTTCATCTGTATACAACTCTGTTCAGTATAAATACTACAATTTCCTTACTCATTCATCTGTTAGCAGACATTTAAGTTGTTACACATCTTGGCTATTATGAATTGCGCTGCTATGAACTTAAGAGTGCTGATATTTTTTCTGATGACTGTTTTTGTGTTCTTTGGGTATATGCCTAGAAGTGGGATTGCTGAAGTGAATGGTAATTTCATTATTTATTTGTGAAATCTCTATACTGTTTTCCAAAGAGGTTGAACTAATCTGCATTCATGCTGTCAGTATAGGAGATTTCCTTTTTCTCCACACCCTCTCCAATGCTTATTGTTTTTAGTCTTTTTGATGTATTCCATTTTCACTGGTGTGCGATAATATCTTATTGTGGTTTTTATTTGCATTTTTCCTGATGGTGAGTCTTGTAAAGCACTTTTTCCATGTGCCTGTAGGCCATCTGTGTGTCTTCTTTAGAAAGGTGTCTATTCAGTTCTTCTGCCTATTTTTGAGTGGGTTTTTTTTTTTGTTGAAATATATGAGCTTTTTATATATTTTGGAGATTAAACACTTGTCTGATATGTATTGTGAAACCATCCCATTCAGTGGGTTATCTGATTTTAGTGATGGTTTCTATCACATTATATAAACTTTTTAGTTTTATGTAGCCACAGTTTAGTTTTACTTTAGTTTCATTGACATAGGGGTCACTTTCCCAATGACATCTGTCAAGTTGATGTCAATGGAGCTTTTTTCCTACATTTTCTTCTATTCATTTTGTGGTTGTTATGTTTAGGTCCTTGATCAATTTTGAGTGAATTTTTGTGTACGATACTAATGAGTAATCTAGTTTCATTTTTTTAAATTGGCTGTTCAGTTTTCCTATCACTATTTTTGTACAGATTTTCCTTTTTCCATTGTATGCTTTGAGTCCTTTGTCATAGATTACCTGCAAATTTAGTGTTGTCTTTTGGGGCTCTCAATTTTATTCCACTATCCTGTGTTTATGTTTTCGTTCCAGTACTATACTGGTTTTATGACAATCTTTAGTACAGTTTCAAGTCAGGGGGTATGATTTTTTTATTTTACTTTTTTTCTGAAGATGGTTTTGGCTACATGAGGTATTTTGTGATTCCATACAAATGTCAGTATTGTTTATTAAATTTATTTGAATATTGTCCCTGGAATTTTTATAAGAATTGTATTAAATATGTATATTTCATTGGTGAAGATAGCCATTTAACTATCTTATTTCTTCTGATCCCTGAGCATAGAATATTATTCTATCCTGTTGTTTCTTTTCCTATTTGTTTTATTAATGTCTTGCAGTTGTTGAAGTATAGGTCTTTCACCACCTTTGCTAAATTTATACCTAGGCATTTATCGTTTTTGACACTGTTGTAAAAGAAATTCTTTATTTCTTTTTCCTCTGCTTTATTGTTTGCTTATAAGAGTGCTACTGATTTTTGTGTATTGATTTTATATTTGTCACTTTGATGCATTCGTTCATTCTAACAGTTTTTTTTTTGGTTGAGTGTAGGATTTTGTAAGTAAAATATCAAGTAATCTGCAAATTATAGATTTTTTTTTCTTTTCTTACTTGAATTCCGTTAATGTCCTTTTCTGGCCTTATTTCTCTGTCCAGGACTTCAGGGACTATGTTGAATAATAGTGGTGAGAATGGTCATCCTTGTCTTGTTCCAGACCTTAGGAGAAAGGCTTTCAGTTTTTCATCATTGAATATGATGTTACCTTGTCATGTGTGCCTGTTATTTCTATTTTGATGAAGGGTTTTATCATGACTGAGTGTTGAATCTTGTCAAATGCCTTTATTGCATCTATTGATATGATTGTATAATTTTTGATTTTCCCTTTGTTGATGTGGTGTATACATTGATTGATTTGTATATGTTGAAACATTCTTGCTTCCATGAATACATTCTCCTAGTCATGATGTATATATTTTTCAACATGCAATTGAATTTGGTTTGATAAGATTTTGTTGAAAATTTTTATGTCTATATTCATCAGTGATAACGATTTATAATTTTCTTTTTTGGTGGTGTTCCATTGATTTTGGAATCAGGCTAGTTTTAACAATATAATGTGTATTTGAGTATTTTCCCTTCTTAGATTTGGTGGAAAACTTTAAGCAGGATGGAAATTAACTCTTTTTTGAATGTTTGGTATAATTCACTAGTGAAGACATCTGGAATTGGTCTCTGGTTTTTTGGAATACTTTTGATTATTGTTTTAATTTATAGGCTTGTGATTAGTCTATCTATGTCATTTCTGGTTCAGTTTTGGAGAGTTACATGATTCTACAAATATGCCCCATTTCTTTAACCTTGAAAAAATTGTTTGACGAGAGGTACGAATTATAGACTCTTATGAACTTTTGTATTTCTGTGATATCTTGTAATCTTACCTTTTTCATTTTAAATTCTTGTTACTAGGGTTTTCTGTAATTTTTTTTTCCTTAGTCTGGCTAAGGGTCTGTCGATTCTGTTTGTTTTTTTACAAAGAACCAGGTCTTGATTATTGATATTTTGAATGGTGTTTTTCTATTTTATTTAATTTTTTTCTGTTTTCCTTCTACTGTTTTTTGGTTTTAATCATTTTTTCTTTTCCTAGTTTACTCAGGTATGTGGTTAGGTATTTACTTTAGGATGACTTTTGGTTCCGGATGTGTGCTTTTCTTGATATAAAATTTTCCTTTTAGAACTGCTCTTGCTGCATCCCATATCATCTGGTAGCTTGTCTCTTTTCTTTTTCAGATAATTTTTAATATTATATTTAATTTCCTCATTTATCAAGGAATTATTTACAAGTATGTTGTTAAATCTCTACATCTTTTCATTTCTCCTGGCTTTGTTTTTCTGGTTCATTTCTAATTTTACACCCTTGTTATTGTGGCAATATCTCCTCCCATCCAGTAGAATATATTTTCCTTTTGGTGACAGTTTTTCTAGGCAGAAGCGCTTTCGTTTGTTTATTTATTTTTTGTTTCATTTGCTACCGGATTTATGTCCCCAGAGATCTCCTTAAGGTATTGTCATGTAACATATTGGGTATGTTTTCTTCTATGTATTTAAGGTTTCTGCTCTTACATGCAAGTATCTAATCCATCTTAGATTAACAATTGTGTATGGTGTTAGAGAGTAATTTAGATTCATTATTTTGCATGAGGAAATTCAGTTTTACTAACACCATTTGTTGGAAAAACTTTCTTATGCTCTTGGCTTCTTTGTCAAAAATTAACTGACTGTATATGGGTGAACCAATTTTTTGGTGATTTAATTCTGTAACTCTGATCTGTTGTATCAGTTTTTATTCCAGCAGAATATACAAAGAGATTACTATTATTTTTCAGTATAGTTTAAAATCACAGATTGTGAAACCTCCTCTTTTGTTCTTTCATTCTCCTGATTACTTTGACTCTTTGCATTCTTTTGTGATTCTGTATCAATTTAAATTTTTTTGTTCTATTTCTTTGAAAATATCCAGTGAAATTTCAGTGGGAGTAATATAAATCTGTGTATTATTTTAGATAAGATGAACATTCAAATGTTAATACCTCCCAAACTTGAGCATGGGATATCTTTCCATCTATTTGTATGTTCTATTTTTTTGAAAAACTGTCTTGTATATTTTATTGTATAAGTCTTTCACCTTCTTTGATTAGTTTATTTGACAGTATTTAATTCTGTTTCTATTAGAAATGGAATAGTTTCATAATTTTACTTAAGTCTTTCACATTGTATTTAAAAATGTGTGTCCTTTACTGCCAACTTGTTTCCTCTTCCCTTTACTTCCTAGTCCCACTGCCCTGGTAGCCACTGTCCTGTGTCCTGTGAATTTTGTTGGAATTTGTCTGTTTGTTTGGTAACATTATATTTCACATACAAGTGAAACCATCCTGTATTTCTCTTTTTCTTTATAACTTATATTGCTTAACATGATCCCCTCCAGTTATATCTCATTTGTTGCAAAGGCCACAATTCTGTCTTTTTTAATAGCTGCATATAATTCCATTA